>JAPKLY010000099.1:1173327-1217570 GCA_026898435.1 Prunella vulgaris
GTCGACATGTGCCTTGCTCGTGCTCGCAGACATGTGTCTTGCTCGTGTTTGCGCCCCAAGCTTTACAATATAGAGTTTGGGCCTCATTTAATAATTCATGGGCTTGGACCCATGCTAAATAATTATTACTTCCACAACATAATACAAGTAAATTACATAACTTCAACAGTATATGCCAAAAAAAAAAAAAACAGAGCATACCTAGATGGCGAACTAATGAAGATCAATTAAGAACTAATGAAGATTAGTCAAGATAAATAAAAGGCTTAAGGCAAAGCTGCTTGCCTGGAGCTCTCCTTAGTCACCATCCACGTCATCACTCATTGACAAATCACCTCACTAAGTGGAGAAGTAGCTCGCCACTTCCAAGGGATACAAATCATCTATGGAAGCTATGTGCTCAGCATTCAACACAACAACAAAGCCCCGAATAACACAAGGACGTATAACTCGCCCTATCCTCAGTAGGGAGCAGTAACTAAAAGGATATTTAGTAAGGGAATATTAGTCAAATAACAGTGTAATTAATGCATAAGAGGTAGCAAAATGGATAAGTGTTAGGACTCTTGTCATTTAATTAAGCTACTTAAGCTAAAATAATGCCACCTCATCACATGCAAACATATATATAGGTCTTTTGTGCCCATTTTGAGATTTTTAAGTTCATTTTATGAAAAAATACTTCTCTTTACTTTTTCTCTCTATTTATCTTATATTATAATCATCTTTGATTATTGTTTGGAAGAATTCAAAGTGAGAATTAGCCACATAATCACCCTAAATTAGAAAATTCTTCCAACATATGTATCTTAGGCTTAAATTGTAACATCCTTAGAAGCCTATTGAGATAGTCCAGTCCAAAAACTGTACTTCATTGTAAGGGCTATCTCAAACTACTTGGAATCCACTCAAAGCCAAAAACTGTAAAGTTTAGGTGGAGAGTAATATGAGAACTATGCTCAGTCTGAAATCTGGAGAAGACTAGGACTTAGAGCAAATCCTAGGGACCAGGATATAAGCTGTGTTCTTGGTCAGTGTACCTTAGCACTAAAAATCAAGGTATTTCAAGTGAAGGAATTCTCCTGTTAAATCAGGAAAAATGGATGTAGGAGAGTTTAACTCGGAACCACTATAAATAGCATTTGTCATTTAGTGATTAGTTCCAAATATGTGTGTTGGGGGATAAAATCTTTTCAAGAGTGTAAAATCTATCTCAAGTTTTAATCCGCTGCCAACAAGCTAGAATTAATAGTTATCTGACTATAGCTGTAAAATGGGCAGGGCCGTGGTGTTTTTTCACCGGCCCCATTCGGATTCTCTTCGGGACACATATTTTCAAGCCCGTCCTAGCCCAAGATAGGCTACTGAGCCAAACCGGACCAATTTTTTTTTTTTTAATTTAGTATATCACCCTTACATTTGATTTCTATATTTATCTTTATTAATTGGTAAGTTTGTATACAAATACTACTCAAATAATTATAAAATTTTATATAATTCGCCAAAAGTAATTTAATAATTAAAATAAAACTCATATTTCTGTATAATATTTAAAAATAATAATTCAACAAACCTTAATAAATATAATTTGAAAAAATAAATCCAAACAATAATTTTCTAACAATCCTTTATAAACTCAAAAATTCATAAAAAAAATAAAATTAAACAACTAATTCATATCCCTCTAATAATTTTGAATTATAATTCATACAAACAAACATATGGACTTCTAATTAAATAAAGTAACCTTTTCAAGATTCTAAATAAATTATTGACAATCTTATCTAATTCATATTTCTAAAATTACAAATTAATTAATTAATTGAGATAATATTTTTTAGATTAAAATATCTTTTAAGAAAGTTTCAATGAAAATGCACATATTCCTTGACCATATTTATAAAAATAAAATGCTTATTTTAAAAGAATATAAAATCAAAGAAAAAAATTAGGGATGACAATGAGGCAGGGCAGAGTGGGTATCTAAATACCCATGCCTACCCCGCAACCCTGCCCCGCCCTGCCCCATGCCTCGCTGCGCGGCAGAATATTATGCCCCATGCCTGCCTTGCGTGGGGCAGATCCGCCCCGCCCTACCCCATTCTATACATACTAAAAAATATATAAAATCATATCCAACATAAAAAACAACCGTATTCAACAAATTATATCCAAAAAATAAGAAACTAAACCATCTTACATGTTCAACAACCACGTTCAACAAATTAAATCCAAAAACACAAGAAACTAAACAACATGTTCAACATTATAATAACGATTAACTAAAAATTCCACAACGAGCTTACCTTCATTCTCCATTTTCCCTTCTTTCACACGTACACGAACTTTTAATCTACCACAACTTCCTTGATATTATCTTCCTCATCATAAAAAAAATTTGTTTTCTTGTCCATCTACAAGAAAATAATATGAATAAAAATCAAATAATTACAACACATTAACTTAAGTGAATAAATAAATTTAATAAATACCGTTTATTTGAGATGATAATTAACCAATTTTGTGCACACATTAACGCCTCAATTGTCGTCGGGTGAAGTCTACTACGATGGGGGCTAATCAACCTTCCACTTGTGCTAAAAGTTGATTACAAAGCAACGATAGAGATGGAAATAGCTAAAATATCTTTGGTAATCCGACTTAAAATTGGATACTTACCCTTATTAAACTTCCACCATTGCAACACTTCAAAATCCACTTCCTTAGGTATTGTACCCTTCTCCAAATATAGATCTAATTCCAATCTCGTAAGTTTCTTTTCTTTCTACATGTAAACTCCTCAAAATCACTTAGTTTTCCCAAACAACGTGAAGGTTCTTTAGCCACACTTGAATCACTCTTCTCAATAACTCCATCTTGATAATCTCTTTCATATTGCTCAAACAACTCGCGACATAAAACAAGAATTTTTCCACCTCAAACTCAAAATCATTCACATAAATCTTTGTAAAGTAGTACTCCAACAAATCAGATTTATACCTAGGATCAAGAATGGTGGTCACTCCCACAATTCCATGCACATGAAACCAATATTTATCAATCTTCTTTATCATATTCTCTGCCATTTTTTCAATGATATCAATATCACAAACACTCCAATCATTTAAGGTCAACTTGATCTCACAAATATTTGGAAAGCACATATATAAAGTAGGATATTTAGTGCCAGAGAATAATTCAGTAGCTTCATAAATTAATGAGCTTACCACAAATGATTTGGGTCATCCTCCATTCATCTTCACTAGGAGAGCACTTATACTTTGCATCACAAAACTTCAAGCGTGAAAAAACATCCTTCTAATTCATGGTTGTCTGTAGCATAAGATATGTTGAGTTCTAACGTGTTTTGCAATCAATGACTAGCTTCTTAGTTATCGCAACTTTAGCTTGATGAGTTGTCTCCTCAAACTTCTCCCACGTCTTTGGGGTGCCCGACCAATAAGCAACACTGTCTCTTAAGTTTTTAATTGCTCCCTCAAAGACATCCAAACCATCTTTCACAACTAAATTTAGTATATGTGCACAACAACGCATATGGAGCAGCTTACCATCAAGCAAGAGAGCATCAGAAGAAAGCTTATCCACGAGTGAATTCAACATTGCATCATTTGTTGAACAATTATCCACAGTGATAGAGGATATCTTTCGATCTATGTTCCAATAAAAAAGACATTGAAATAATGCTTCACAAAGAGCATCACTTTTGTGCGGACTCGAAACAGAGATAAACCTAAAAAATTATACAAAAATTATCATATATTACTTAACACCAAAAATTCAATGAAAAAAAAACTTATATAAATATATATATATATATATATATGTATATATACCTGATAATCTGCCTCTGCAGCTTCCAATTACTATCAATGAAGTGAGTTGTGACCGACATGAAACCTTTCTTTTGGAATGAGGATGTCCACATATCTGTTGTAAAGGCTATCCGACCATTATTCTTCTCTAATGATCACAAGCGGCAACCTTCTCACTCTCATATATATTTATGCAATCCCCTTTAATGGTGTTTCTTGAAACAGGTTGTAATAGAGGATTCAAAGTATTACAGAATTCTCTAAATCCTTCAAGCTCCATCATCATCAGGGGATACTTATGCATAATGATCATCCCTGCAAGCTTATTGCGAGATATATCTTTATCAAACTTATCTCTTTTGAAATTAGCTTGTAAAATTTGTTGTCTTATATCCTGTGATTTCTTTCTAGGGTATCTCTTTTGATGATTATTTAAATGAGTAGTAACCTGTTTAAGCTCACCCAACAATAGTGCACCACAATACTTACATTTCGTCATCTATTTTCCATCAATTTGAATTCTTTCATAATGAGCCCACACTTGGGAGTATAGTTTCCTGCTGTGCTACCTAGTGAATTTTCTTTATCAAGAGCATTTTCATTAGCATCTTGTTGGCTCTCAGTAATTGAAAAAGAAGACTCAGGTGTCCCAGAAGAACCAATTACACCCATACTCCAGAAAATTTGTTTTAACGACTAACTTTTTTGTGTTGTTTGAATATTTGTCTTTGCTATCATTTCAGGTCAACATCCTTCAGGAAACATGTTCTAATGATTAACGGCTGAGTGTTGCTCGAACATTTACCCTTGGTGTTGCCTTTGGTCAACGACGGTCAACAGAAGTTACTCACATGTCCCAGAATATGCTTGACATGCCTGGAAGGATATGGAACTAGAGGAGTTAGAACCGAGAAAAAGGAGAATAGAAGTTACATGGCGGTTACCTCAATTCCTACAAAAGTGGATCTCAACTTCTCTCTATTGTATCCACTACTTTGATGGACGGATTCACTTTCCAACTCTATAAATAGATGAGGAATACATCCAGAAACTAAGAGAGAGACCCCACACTACATATTGAAGAATAGCGCATTTATAGGAACCAACTTTACGATTTCAGTGTAGTGTTTTTCACATGTGTTGTTTACATTTCGTACAACACTGTGTATAGTATTATCCCATACATTTTGTTGAGATGTTGACAGGTAGTGGAAGTTTGTACTTGAAGTAGGCTTAGACTTAACAATCTAGGTTTTCTATTTGGGAACTTGTTTGGATACTTTATCCGATTTTCTGTTTGAGATTTGGAAGGAATGTTTTCAAGTCTCGAATTTGTTTTTGTAATCACTTTTTCCAAGTTAGTGATATTTCTGCCTTTAGGCCGCCACAAACTAATTTAGTTTGTGGAAAGATTGAGTTAATCCTTGTGTTCAAAGTCTTTCGCTATTTACTTATTCTCTCTACATTATTCTGAACACATTAAGTGTTGTCTTAAGTGTCAACCACACTTCGAATAATACTTCAACTAAACGGTACCACAACACTACCTATGAAGTGGTATCAGAGCCATCACTTGACGGTACTAAGTGTTGGTCCTGGTGATGCATGTTGAGTTGTTATGAATTACTCTCCTGAAGCCATCTACTCTATTGGATCCATCACTCGTCCTCCCATTCTCGATGGAACCAATTATGCTGCATGGAAAAGCCAGATGAGGAGTTACATCAAAGCCCTTGATGAACGTGCCTGGAAGAGCATATTGTCAGGTTGGTGTCCTCCCACAACTGAAGATAAAGATGGAGACCGGATACTCAAGAATGAGCTTGAATGGACCACGGAGGAGAATAATTCATCATTGTACAATTCAAAGGCCATCAACGCAATCAACTCATCGGTTGATACTGTCATGTTCAACCTTATCCAGAATTGTGTTTCAGCCAAAGATGAATGAGAAAGACTACAAGAACACTGTGACAGTTCAGGTAGTGTCAGTAGATCAAAGGCAAGGATGCTGAACACAAAGTTTGAAGGCCTAAGAATGAAAGATGATGAGATGATTTCTTCCTACAATGGAAGACTCTATGAGGTGGTGAATTAATTGCAATCACTTAGAGATCCAATTTCCAATATCAGGTTAGTAAACAAAACCCTTCGTACTCTTCCTAGAAGATTTAATGGTAAAGTTTGTACCATTGAAGAAGCTAGGAATACTGATTTGTTGAGTCATAATGTGTTAATGAGCATTTTAAAAACTTATGAAATGGATTTGTCTCAACATGATCTTGCATACGATAAAATGGGTGTTGTTGTTTTCAAAGGAGAAACCTCTTCAAGTTCTGGAAAAACTTCTGTTATTATTGAAATTGAACAGGTTGAAGAAAGTGTTGATGACACTTTTGATGACACTGATAGTATTGCATTTCTTACAAAAAAATTTGAAACCTACCTTAAGCAAAAGAGAAACAAATCTGATTTTAACACTAAGCCTAAGATAGATTTTAAAAATTCCCCTCAAACTTCTGGTCGAAAGGCTTTTCAAAGAAGAAACTTTAAGTATGATCCTGAGTATAGAAAAAATGTCATTTGTGATGAATGTACTGGTTATGGTCATTATGCAAATGAATGTGCTAACACTCTTTTAAAGAAAATGATGAGCTTAACTGTTTCTTTGAGGGATGAAGATACAAAAGCTACAGATGATGAACTTGCATTTATATCTGAATGTGTGAGAGATGATTTCTCTAGAAGTGACTCGGATGTTGAACTCAGTATGACAACCTTAGCAACAATATCAAACAGGTTTCAATCTATTTCTTAGTCTGATGAGGATAGTACTAATGTTTTCTATTCTAGAACAAGTACCTCACAAGAACCTTTAGAAATGAAGGTTGCTGAACTTCAGAATGAACTGAAAGCTGTCAATTGAGCTAATGAAGAGCTGATTGAAACAATCACAAGACTTGAGGTAAATCTCACAAAAAAGGATGTTGAAATTTCTAAACTCCAAGAAAAGTTGACTGCTTCCACACTTAGTTTCAAAAAGTACTCTAAAGGTACAACTGCTTTGAATGAAGCTTTGTCTGTTGGAAAAACTGATAATTTTGGTCTTGGATTTTCTGAAAATTCTGTCCCTTTTAGATTTGAAAAACCTGTCACCTTTGTGAAACCAAATTTAAATGTTTCTTCTAAAAAGTTTCCAAAATAAAGAGGCAAAATGACTTTTATCTGTCATTATTGTTCAGTTCCTAGACACATTCGTCCTTACTGTTTCAAACTAAAAGATGATTTACTTTTTGGAAAAGTGTTACCTGGAGTGTTACCACACAAGTATTCACACACATCAAAATTTGCTCGGTTTAGAAAGTGCTTAGCAATGTCATTTGTACTTCTTTACAAGCATGTGTACCTGATTTATGTTATTTTGACAGTGGGTGTTCTAGGCATATGACAGGAAATATTGAATACTTGAATGAATATGAAACTTTTGATGGTGGTAAAAGTTACATATGGTGGTGGTTCTAAGGGTAACATAGTAGGAAAAGGAACTTTGAATGTTGAAGGTTTTCCAAAACTGAAAAATGTGCTTCATGTTGAAGGTTTACGTGCTAACTTGATAAGCATAAGTCAGTTGTGTGATAATAATCTGCATGTGAAGTTTGATAAAAACTCCTATTTTGTATTGGATGAAACTGATAAATGTGTGATGGTTGGTCATCGTTCTGCTGAAAACTGTTATCTCATTGGTGACAATACTTTGTGCAATATCTCACAATCTGATGAAAGTGTTCTTTGGCACCGAAAGCTTGGCCATGTAAATTACAGAAATTTACAAAAATTGGTTAAGACAGAGGTTGTTAGAGAGTTACCTAAGCTCAGTTTCACAAATACACATGTTTGTGGATCATGCCAAAAGGTAAACATGTAAAATATTCACACAAAATTACTTCAATATGCACAACTACTAGATTCTTGGAACTTCTTCACGTGGACCTAATGGGTCCTATGGAGACAGAAAGTCTTGGTGGTAAGAGATATTCATTAGTGGTTGTTGATGATTTTTCAAGGTTTTCATGGGTTGAGTTCATTAGAGAAAAATCTGACACTGTTGATGTTTTCAAAATCCTTTACAAGCGTTTAAAAAATGTTTTTAATCTGAAAGTTAGTAGGATTAGAACTGGTCATGGTAAGGAATTTGAAAATGGCATGTTCACTGATTTTTGTGAAAAGAAAGTCATTGTACAAGAGTTTTCCTCTCCTAAAACTCCACTGCAAAATGGCATAGCTGAAAGAAAAAATAGAACACTGCAAGAAATGGCTAGAGTCATGCTAACTTCAATGAATGTGTCTAAAAGGTTTTGGGCTGAAGCACTGAATACTGCACGTCATATGTCTAATAGAATCTTCTTTAGACCAGGTTGTTCTATTACTTCTTATGAGCTATTGTACAAAAGGAAACCAAACTTGAAATATTTTCACACCTTTGGATGCTTGTGCTACATTCTAAATGATAGAGATTACTTGTTCAAGTTTGATTCTAAGAGTGATAAAGGACTGTTCTTAGGTTACTCTAAGAATAGTAAGGCTTATAAGGTATATAATCTTAGAACAAGAACTTTGCAAGAATCTTTGAACATAGTATTCGATGATGTTTCAAATATTTCAGGTAAAAAGGTGGAAGAGGACATCTCTGACTTGCTCGAAATCACAAGCATAACTGAACCAATGAAAAGTGTAGAACCAAAGGCGACAACATCTCCAGTGACATCAGATGCCGAATCAGAAGATGATGAGAATCAGTCACCCAAAACTCTTGGACAAACCCCTGTCCGTAGATGCAAGAAGGATCATCCTTCATCATAGATCATAGGTGAATCCTCTGTTGGTGTTCTCACAAGAAGAAAAGGTAAAATGAGTGAAGTAGTACGTTCGGTTTGCATGTCCAATATATGCACTCAGGTATGTACTCAAGGTTATTTTTCTTTTATTGAACCCAAAAATGTGTCTGAAGCTTTGAAAGATGAATGTTGGATTGAGGTTATGCAAGAAGAACTTGAACAATTCACTAGAAATGACGTTTGGACTCTAGTACCTAGACCTTCAAACATGAATGTAATTGGAACAAAGAGGAATTTCAAGAATAAAACTGATGAATCTGGTAATATAGTAAGAAACAAAGCTAGGTTTGTTGCACAAGGATATACACAAATTGAGGGAATTGATTTCGATGAAACATTTGCTCTTGTTGCTAGGATAGAATCTATTAGACTTCTATTAGCTATTGCATGCTTTATTGGAATAAAATTGTTTCAAATAGATGTTAAATCTGCTTTTCTAAATGGTGTTTTACTTGAGGAAGCTTTTGTGGAATAACCAAAAGGTTTTGTAGATCCATTTCATCCTGAATATGTGTATAAATTGAAGAAAGCTTTGTATGGTTTGAAACAAGCTCTTAGAGCTTGATATGGTAGACTTACTGATTTCTTACTACAATTTGGATTTATTAGGGGTGAGACTGGTAGAACTCTTTTCATTAAGCATGCTACTAATGGACTCTTGATTGCACATATATATGTTGATGACATTGTATTTGGTGCAACATCAAAAGAATTGATTGATAACTTTGTGAAAGCTATGACTACTACATTTGAAATGAGCATGGCAGGAAATTACTTTTTAGGACTCCAAATCAAACAAGGTGATAGTGGTATTTTCATTTCACAAAATAAGTATGCTAAAAACTTAGTGAAAATGTTTGGTCTTGTTGATGCAAGGCATATGAAAACTCCTATGGGAACTTCACAGAAACTGTGCAAAGATGATGTTGGACAAAGTGTTGACCATACTCTACGATTGGCAGTTTACTATACTTAAATTCCAGTAGACCTGACATTATATACAGTGTTTGTGTGTGTGCCAGGTACCAAGCAAACCCCAAGGAATCTCACATGAAGGCTGTAAAGAGGATCATCAGATATGTGAGTGGCACAAGTGACATGAGACTATGGATTTCAAAGGACACAAATAGCAGACTAGTTGGATATAGTGATGCTGACTGGGCTGGTGACTGTGATGATAGAAAAAGCACTAGTGGTGGTTTTTTCTACATGGGTAATAATCTTGTTTCTTGGCATAGTAAAAAAAAAAATGCATTTCCCAATCAAAATGCTGAATCTGAGTACATAGCTACTGGTAGCTGTTGTACACAACTTCTATGGCTTAAAAAGATGCTAGATGATTATGTGCTTGAGACAAATACTTTGGTAATTTTTTGTGATAACACAAGTGCGATCAACATTTCAAAAAATCCGGTACAACACTCACTCACTAAACACATAAGCATTAGACACCATTTTCTAAGAGATTTTGTAGAGAAGGAGATAGTGAAATTAGAGTATATATCCACTGAAAAACAGATAGCTGACATTTTCACAAAAGCACTAGACTTTGAGAGGTTTTCTTCACTTAGAAAATCTCTTGGACTCTGCATTCCTTGAAAATCTGTGTGTGATGTTGCTCCGTTTGTTACTACACTTGAAGCAACACTACTGTATTCTTATCATTTTATGTCGTAATTGAGTAGTTTTATAACTTATCTTGTTTTTGCTAACCATATTCTGATGTGATGTGATCTTAAAAGTTTCGTACTGGACATACACAACAAAAAGCACTAGTTCTAAAAAAATCAAAGGTCTAAACATGCTGAGTAACTAGGCACACGGGACTGACAATCACGATGTGTTCTTTTCAAAAGGTTGTTTAGTTTCAAAAAGAGAAAAAGAACACTCTTGAATGATCGCTGAGTAACTAGGCATACAAGGCTGACAACCACGATGTGTTCTTTTTAAAATGTGATTTAATTCTTGAGAATAAAAAGTGCATGAAAAATCCACAATAAGGATAAAGTGTATGTGTGCCTACATTAAAAACCACAATTGATTTATATCTTATAATATTTTTAGCATCTTCATAATGAGTTATTTAATTATTTTAATTATGATAATATTGTGATAATTATATGGTATTAAATAATTTATTTATTTAAATTTTTGGTCGGTTATTTTATTTTTTTAATTCCAATAACTACCACATTTTCTCCCACTTTCTACACTAACATATCATGGGTAGTTATTTAGATAATGGTGGATATTTTCTCTCAATTAACTAACTCATAATCTTTGAATTTTTCTTATAAATTGGAGTCATTTACTTAGTGTTACAAATGTGATTATGTACCGTTCTCTTTTAACTTGTGTTCCTTTTTAAAATTCTTTCAAAAAATAAAAAATTACTTTTTGTCTCATGCATATCAATGAAGCATAAAAGGTCATTTCCCTCATCTTCCTCACACACTCTCCCACATCAAACCTCTATAACACTTTCAAACTCTGAAACTGAAAACCCCCTCATCACTCTCGCAATTATGGCTGAAAATGTGACGGGCGATATTGCTCCCAATGTCCCTATCGATGCCACAACACCAGCGTCTGCACCTCTGGTTGCATCCGCAATGGCACCGCCATCAACACCGATCGTACAGATACCATTACCTGTTCAAGTTGTTCTTCCAGCAGGTACATCTGATTCCAAACTTGAAACCCTAGTTTCACAATTAGATGATGTTCCTATATATCGAATGGAAGAAAATGTTGAATCCCCTGATGCTAGTGCTGTTCATACAAGCCCTAAAATTACTACTGCTGTTGAAAATGTTGTTGTGATAATGTGTCTGCTACCCCAGTACAAGTCCCATTTTCTCAATCACCTACTCACCCATCATCACACATATTATCTCCATCCTTATCACCACCTGTGCCCATACTATCCAAGGTCACAAAAGCCACAGGGAAAAGGAAAATTGCACCAACCCGTAGGTCAAATAGGAATTTGAAGAAAACAGGTTTTGGTGATTCAAGCTCAAGGAAGAGAGACAATACTTCTATTGTCATCTCTGATACTGAAAAAGAAGTTATTGATATCCCTGCTCCAATGGAGGTTGACGAACCTGCCAATTCTGAAGACAATGTGACCATTGCTGAAATGTGCAAAGGACTGAAAAAGAGGAGAAAGTTCAAAGCTGCTGCTCCCAGTGTTGCCACCTCTGAGGCAACACCTGCTGCTGTTCCAGAACAGGGTGATCCAGAACCTGATCATAGCTCTTCATCATCCTCTGATGAAGAATCTGGTGATGACCCTGAAGCTGAAGAAACTTGTGAACAGGATGATGATGATGATGAACAAGCCACTGAAGTTGATGAACAAGCAAATGATGATGAAAAAGAGGACCAAGAGGAATCTAATGGTGATGATGATGAGAACTCAGAAGCTGCTAGTGATGATTCTGACTATGATGTGGAGAACTATAGTACTGATAACTTCTACTTCACTGATTACATGAGTAGATACAAGAAGTTTGCCAAGAAGATGAACAACAAGGACCTGGAAGCATTCAATCTGATTCCATTCTTTGAGGAAATGAGGCTGCTACAAACACTGAGGTACTCAAGTTCATTTTGTAGTACATGGATTTGTTAATTCTATGCCCTTATATGTTCTACTATGATGAAAAGTACTAGTCTAAAGTATGGTAGAGTGTTCTTTAGAGGATCTATCTATGATATATCTCCTGCCTCAATCAATGAATTTCTTGGTACTACTGATGCTAATAATGTTGTTGAGGAGATTGACATGGATGAGATAACTTGCTCTATTACTGGTGGATTTTTGACAAAGTGGCCCAAAAAGTTGTTCACACCTAGCTTGACTAGCCTGGACTCAATTCTTCATAAGCTCTGTGTTTACAACTAGATTCCTTCCTCCAATACCACAAGAGTCACTACTGAACATGGTAAGAACCAACCCTTTAATCTTGGTGAGGTCATATATGCAAACATGGTTGGGTTTTGTGGTAAAGTGTCCAAGATAGGAAAGCTACCATATCGTGCTTTGATTCATGGGTTGTTGATGAATCAAGGAGCTGCTAGGAATGGTGGAGATCATTTGTCCACTCACTCACTGACTCTTCATATTACTAAGCCTCTGCTTGAAGGAAATAGAGTGATTGATCTGCCTTATATCCCTCCTGCCAATGCATCTGCCTCTGTCCCTGCCACTGATGAACCGAATGTTGCCCCTACGGTTGGCAACACTCCTGCTCACACTGCACCTACTTCCACATCTGGTGAGGTAGTTTATGTTATAGTTCATCGTAGGTACATTGAAGAACAGGCTGCAGCTCTTGCCAAGCAAGTTTTACAGCTTAGACTCCAAGCTACATCCCTTAACAAACAGGCTGATATCCTTGAGAAGAGGAGCATATTTTGGAAATCTCTCCTATCCACATCCAAATGGGGAGAAGTACCTACTGATGCACCAACTGAACCTGCTACTGTTGAAAGCTCTGGATCTGGAAACGTTGTGATTGAGGATATAACCGATGAGGTTAATGCTGCTGGTAATGATGCCCCTGATGTTGCCATCCCTGAGACAACCCCTGTAGATCCTGTCAATGCTGATACTGATGCTACTGATACTACTACTTAGGGGGAGTTCTTAATGTTAGGAGGAGATTGCTGCTGCTGGAGTGAACTGTTTAACTCTGCTCTGGCCCAAAACTCTGATCCCACTAACATTGCTAACTATTTGGTGTTGATTTAACCTAATATTGATTATCTTTTTCTGCCCTTCTGACTCTGATACTATTCTTACTCTTTTGATGATTGAACTGATAGCTCTTAGGATGTTTCTTCCCACTGATATTCATGGTGAACTTGTTGGATAATGTTTTATCCAAGTTCTTATCTATAATTGCACTGTATTCGAACTAGCAACTGTTGTGCCTTTGTCATACTCTAATTTTATGTGCATCAGGTTGTGTGTTTGTGGATAGGTGTGATTGGGGGAGATTGTTGATGTGAGTGTTGAGGCCAATATTGATCACATATGGAATCACACCCATCCTCCAGGAAATTCGTTCTAACGACTAACTTTTTAGTGTTGTTCGAATATTTATCTTTGTTATCATTTCAGGTCAACATCCTTCTGGAAACATGTTCTAATGATTAAAGGCTGAGTGTTGCTCGAACGTTTACCCTTGGTGTTGCCTTTGGTCAACGACAGTCAACAGAAGTTACTCACATGTCCCAGAATATTCTTGACGTGCCTGGAAGGATCTGGAACTAGAGGAGTTAGAACCGAGAGAAAGAAGAATAGAAGTTACATGGTTGTTACCTCAATTCCTACAAAAGTGGATCTCAACTTCTCTCCATTGTATCCACTACTTTGATGGACTGATTCACTTTCCAACTCTATAAATAGATGAGGAATACGTCTAGAAACTAAGAGAGAGACCCCACACTACATATTGAAGCATTGCGCATTTATAGGAACCAACTTTACGGTTTCAGTGTAGTTTTTTTCACATGTGTTGTTTATATTTCGTACAACACTGTGTATAGTATTATCCCATACGTTTTGTTGAGCTGTTCACAGGTAGTGGAAGTTTGTGCTTGAAGTAGGCTTAGACTTAACAATCTAGGTTTGCCATTTGGGAACTTGTTTGGATACTTTATCCGATTTTATGTTTGAGATTTGGAAGGAATATTTCCAAGTCTCGAATTTGTTTTTGTAATCACTTTTTCCAAGTTAGTGATATTTCTGTCTTGAGGCCGCCACAAACTAATTTAGTTTGTGGAAAGATTGAGTTAATCCTTGTGTTCAAAGTCTTCCGCTGTTTACTTATTCTCTCAACATTATTCTGAACACATTAAGTGTTGTCTTGAGTGTCGACCACACTTCGAACAATACTTCAACTCAATGGTACCACAACACCACCTATCAAATGATCTTTGAATTTAATACTATTCTTTATACATATTTAATTTGGTTATCTAATTATTACTCAAATTCATAAATGTTGGTTATCTAATTATAAAAAATAATCAGATTCTAATCAAATTCATAAATCTTGGTTACTCAAATTTGGTTATCTAATTATTAAATAGGATGATTTACATATAGGTTCAAAAAAGTCACTTTATTCACAAATAGGTTCAAAATATTTGAACAGCAACACATTTTTTTCTGCACAGAAGCACTTTTTTTTTCTGCACAGCACCTATTTGTAAATATAGTGACTTTTTTGAACCTATATGTAAGCCACCCTATTAAATATAATCATATTCTTACCCATCAAATTTAGTAATTTGGTAACTGCAAGACAAACATTCATCTTAGATTCTTAGGCACTCAAAATTGATTAGTAGTGAGGATTAATTGATCAGTGTTGAGGTTGTTAGCAAGGTAAATACATAAATGCTGTAATAGAAAAAAGTTTTCTCCGCGGCTTTAAATATTAGTATAATACTCTTATGATATTGATAATTGAGACCTTAATTAAATTAGTCAGCATGTCAATAATTAGTTATAAACATGGGAATATAATATATGACAAAAGATATTAAATTATTGTGTTTCTATATTTTAAAGTATTTCAGAAAGTCTTATCCATTGTCAATAAATACATGGGGATTTATGTTTGTTGGATGTGTAAGATTAGTTTATAGAGTCCTGCTAATTTCAATAAATGGTAAGTAATACAAGTAAATGAGTTCACAAAATACGAGTAATACAAGTAAATTAACTCTTAACATAACTTCAATAGTATATGCAAAAAAAAAAAAGAGCATATCTTGGTGGAGGGTCAGACACAGCTTCTTCTTGAGGGGAGGGTCGTGAGCGTTGGAAACAGAGCGTCAGAACAACTTCTTCTTGATAGGGAGGGTCGCGACTCGCGATAGTCAGAAACACCTTCTTTTTTAAGGGGAGGGTTGCGACTCGTGAGCATCGGAAAGACAAAAATAGAGCATCGAAAAGATAAAAAT
This sequence comes from Prunella vulgaris, assembly GCA_026898435.1. Taxonomy (NCBI): domain Eukaryota; kingdom Viridiplantae; phylum Streptophyta; class Magnoliopsida; order Lamiales; family Lamiaceae; genus Prunella; species Prunella vulgaris. The sequence continues at coordinate 1,189,040 of JAPKLY010000099.1, forward strand.
AGAGCGTCGGAAATAGCTTCTTCTTGAGGGGGAGGGTTGTGAGCGTGGTGGTGCACCGTGAACACCCTACAAGCTGACGTCAGTAGTTGTTTGGTGCTTCCTGATTAGAAGGCGGTGGGGCGAGTCGGAAACAACTTCTTGTGGGTGGAATTGGTGTGCTGAACGGGGGGCGATGGTTATTTGGTGGAAGACGAACAATGGTTGAGATATGAGTTCCTTGTGTGTGAACTTTGAATGAATAAACCCTAACGTGAAATAAGTTATTTTAGATTATTTGATTATATTTTAGATATTGTTTATTAGTGATTATATTATATTTAGATACAAATTAGTAGTGTTTTAATAAATATATAAAAAATATCATTTTAAATTATTTGATAAATTATAAAATATTATATATTTGTAACCTGCGAATTTTCTCACCAAAATTAATAACTCTTTATTAATAATGTGAAAGGAAAATTACGAATAATAGGTGTGAATTTAAAATCAAGCGATTGATTTGGGTCAAATCTCTATTGGATCTTCTGATTCTTCTCTTCGAGTCTTGAATTGGTCTTGACTTGATTTGCGAGTTTCTCAGAGTTGGGTCCGAGGTTGACTTCGGAGTTGGATATTAATTCGAGGGCATTGATCCTGATTGAAGGATTTTGTCGATTTTTGGAGCTGGTCCGGGGTTAAGTTTGGAGTTGGACATTAATTCGAGGGTATTGAGCCTTATTTCGAATTAATGTTGCCTTATGGATGGACTTTGTTGATTTGTCGGAGCTGGTCCAGAGTTGACTTTGGAGTTGGACGTTAATTCGAGGACATTGAGCCTTATTTCGAATTAACGTTGCCTTATAGAAGGATATTGTTGATTTGTCAGAGCTGGTCCGAAGTTGACTTTGGAGTTGGACGTTAATTCGAGGGCGTTGAGCCTTGTTTCGAATTAATGTTACCTTATGGAAGGACTTTGTTGATTTGTCGGAGCTGGGTCCGGAGTTGACTTTGGAGTTGGACGTTAATTCGAGGCGTTGAACCTTGTTTTGAATTAACGTTGCCTTATGGAAGGACTTTGTTGATTTTTCAGAGCTGGGTCCGGAGTTGACTTTGGAGTTAGACATTAATTTGAGGGCGTTGAGCCCTGTTTCGAATTAATGTTGCCTTATGGAAGAACTTTGTTGATTTTCGGAGTTGGGTCCAAATTTGATGTTGAAATTGATATTAATTTGAGGACGTTAAGCCTTATTTCAAATTAATATTGTCTTGTTGGAAGGACTTTGTTGTGTGTTCACTTTTGGACTCCCTATGGGGGTGTCGTTGTAAATGAGCGATGTTGATTGTTGTTGAGAACTTGTGGATGATCATTGATTGGAAAGGCGTGGCGTCGTATTTCTTAAATCAAACGTCGTTGTTGATGAAGAATGCCGACCGGAGGCTTCGTATCTTAATCCACATCAAAACGCCTTTGTTCATGAAGAACACTATTAAGGTCGCGAAGAACGCATTTGGATCTTGAAGGATGCTCGAAGTTTTGGATCTTCCAAATTGCTCTTCCTCTTCAAGTTTTGATCTTCTTGATCTTCTTGTCATTCGTGAATGAAAAATGACAAGAATAAGACCCTATTTATAGGTGTAGAATTTTAGATTTACAGGCCAACTTTGATAGGCCGGAAGATTTGATTTGAAGAATATTCCCAAAATATACCAGATTTAATAATCTTCAAAGATATTTATGAAAATTTGATTTCTTGGGTCTTTTTAAAGATCGGACTTGATATCTTGGACTTTAAAGATCCAAAAGAATTAATTGGACTTTAGAGGTCCAAAATATTTAATTGGACATTGGAGACCCAATTGGATTTATTAGGCGTTCGAGACCCAACTCAATTTATTAGGCTTTTGAGGCCCAATTCAATTTATTAGGCGTTCGAGACCCAATTTAGTTACTAGGCTTTTGAGGCCCAATTCAATTTATTAAGCTTTTGAGGCCCAATTTGGTTTATTATTTAGGAATTAAATTTATCCAAATTCTCAATAATAAATTGAATTTAACATGTAATTTTTACATGTTATTTTTTATTTCGACAATTAATTTTAATTGCTTACAATATTATATTTGTTTTATATAATATATAATATTTATATATTATAAAATATAAGGATATATTATTTTGTGGGGCAGGACGGGGCGGGGCAGGGCAGGGCAGGACAGTAAATATATAAACCCATGCCTGTCCCATGCGCGGGGGGGGAACAGGGTTGACCCAAACGGATCGGGTCAGGGCGGGTCACCTACGGGGCGGGTCATTTTGCCATCCTTAAAAAAATCAAAATAAAAGTAGTATAACTCATAATAACATAGAAAAGATTCATAAGATAAGTATTATATAAAAAATATTTTAAAAAATAAAAAAATTGTACCGGGTCGGGCTAGCCCAAAAAATTGGGCCAAACTCGGTCCAAATCCAAGTAGCCCGATTCTTTTTGGGCCTACAATTTTGTGGCCCCTCCTATCCTTAAAATTGGACTTTTCAAGCCTGTTGGGCCGGTCGGGCCCGTTTTGACAGCTCTATAGTTATCCAACTTACAGGTCACCTAACCTTGCAGTTGGAAAGATATCAATCACCAGCCTCTCTGTAACTTTCACAGGCTACTTCAAGGTCACCTGTCGAAGTCACTCAGGCTACCTTTGTTAAGATAAAAGTCAGTTGTGTTTGTCAATAAGAGTCTACTGTGTTTTAGTTTGCCAAAAGTTTTCAAATACAGGTGTATTCCCCCTTCCCCCAATACACCAGTTTGCTCTATCATGGGACCAACAGTGTCTAGCACAGTAATAACTGAAACTGTAATACTGATGTTTCATAAAAGAAACAAAGAGACCGGAAGTCGTATGAGCATTGATCTATATAAATACACTAGGTTTTCTCCTTACGGCTTATGCTTTTTATGTATGATCAGAATGTAAAAAATCAAGAACGAAAAATAGATTATCTGATTGTCTATACTGATTACTCCAAATTCATCTGAAATTTGCCAAGACTTTAAAAAAAATAAAGGAATAAATTTATGAAGTATGTGTAATATATCTACAAAAAAAATATATATACAACCAAGATTGCAATTAGGCGAACAATATTAAGATATGTTTTGAAGATGATTATGAAGCAAGTACAAGCTGTTGGGCAAGATAAGGTAAGGAGCGAGCAGCTCAAATGTAATAACACCAAAAGTTGTTCGCTTTCTCAATTGGTAAGCTGGAAACCTCTTTAAGCTGTTCGCCACCATCGGGAATGCCCAATTAACCCCAATAGAGTCCAAGACAGAGTTGATCCTCAGTCATCCAAGAGGCCCATTAAGCCACCTAGCTTAGACTACAAGACAAAATTAATATAAAATAGCTTATAATACTTCTACTAAGAGGAGAATGACAAGTGTAAGAACACTTGTCTCTTAATTAGGCTTAGTAGGCTAATATCTTGCCACATAATCCCAATATTTGGGCTCAGTAGGCTAATATCTTGCCACATAATCCCAATATAAACATATAAATAGTACTCACATTTACTAATAGAAGGATTTTCAACTCTCACGTGGAAAAAATCACTATTCTATTGATAATTCCCTTTCCATTATTATTCCATGATAAAAATAAAATTATATGATTTTGTTTGATGATCCTAGATAAATAACCACATAAATAATTTCAATTAGTTTAGATCATCGACAAAGACCATAATACATGTCATGAAATAAAAATTTTAGTCCATAATTTTCACATTTTAATCAAACCTAGCACATATATTTTTTTAAACCAAATTAAATTCATATTTTTCTCTTTTAATTAAATCAAGCATTTTTTTTTCTTTTAACTCATGCTTTATATTTGATAATTTTATTTAGTACTAGTGGTAATTTGATAAAAAAAAATTGTTGAAGTTGTAAATTGATAAAAATGTTATAATACAAATTGTAAATTGATATTAACCCTATTATTGTTTTAAGTTTAGCAAAACTTAAAATTCTTGCAAAGAATCCATGCATATTTGCCCAAATTCATGCATATACTTTCTAAAAAATAAAATAAAATTTGCGCGGCTTAAGTAAAACCAAGTAATATTATGTCACAAAATTAAAATTTTGTTTTCAAATCGTGTTACTATATAGATACATATCTATTACTGAAGGATAAAATCTGTGTTACTAAGTATTAAAATATTATTTTTTAAACTTTTCAAATAATTATAAGAAGAATATTATTTTTGCAAGAACAAATATGTGCTTCTTAATTTATTTTTTATTCTTTTTATTGATTTATGTTGATAATATCTTGTTAATGTATTAATACATCTTTTAATACCTTACATATGTTAATATAAATACAATACATATTTTTTTAAGAATAAATAAATATTTGTGCATACAGTAACACATATTTTACTAAATAGTAACATGCATTTGCCCATGTAGAGTGAAAATCCTGAAAACTGTGTTTGCGATAAATTTAGGAAATAATTGTCTAGATCCTATCCGATCCACAAAATTTTGAATATAGATAGTTCTACGGTACAATATTCTATATAAATTTTTATATACTTCACTAGCTCCAAATATCACATTATTTTCAAATTGAGTAAGTTTTTTGAGCATTTAACAAAAAAATATTTGTTATTACTGAAAAATTATATTTATTATTATTGAAGAATTATTTTTTAAAAATACAATTATTATAATAATTAATATAATTATTTAAAAATATACAATGCAGTTAATGTACATAAGATTGATGCTTACAAATTTAATGAAATCAGCCAAACTGAAATTCCATGAACTCATAAAGTTACAAATTTAATGAAATCAGCCAAACTAAAATTCCATGAAGTCATAAAGTCCAAATTGAATTAACTAGTTAATGCAAACACGATTTCAGTTTCGTCTAATGCTGGCGGCGCTTGCTTAAGTCGTTTCCAATATTTGTGATTTCGTGGAAGCACACCTTTTCTGACAATCCCCCGATTCTCACTCAATACTACCGGGGATGAAAATAGTATAAGATAAGTTTAGCATGAATAAGTTTTAAAATATGTCAAATATTTAATTAGATATATTAAAAATTTAATTAAGTGTATTAAAAATTGAGGTAATAAAATTTATATATTGACTTTATTTTTTAATACACACGATGAATATTTTAATACATTTGACTATATATTTGATACATTAAAATAATTTTATGATAAAATTATTATGAACTATTTTTCCATAGTACCTACTCTACGAGAATAGTTATCATCAATTAATACTCCCTTTCCCAGTACGTAAATAATACTTCTCACCTGTCCACAATAAATGTATCAATTTTTCTATATGTAATTTAATATAATATAATATAACAAAAAGTATTATAAAAAATTATAAAATTCATTTAAATTTAAAAACTATATAATTATGTATAATAATAATTTTTAAATTCGTAAATAAATTTTACAACATTTCGTAATATTCTTCGATATATTGTACTCCCCCAGTCCTACTATAAGTTGTTCATTTTGTCATTTTTGTCCGCTCACTATATGTTGTTCATTTGTTTTTTAGCAAATTACTATTCTTTTTTTTTTAATACTCCCTCCGTCCCACGGGTATTTGCACCCCTGAGATGGCACACGGTTTAAGGAAAATGTGTTTTTTAAATAAAGTAGTGGTGTATGGGTAAATGTGTGGAAAGTTTTGTGAGTGTGCACACAAATCGATGTTTCCCTTTTAAGTAGTATGCAAATTGATTTGAAACAATCCAAAATAGAAAGTGTGCAAATTGGTCTGGGACGGAGGGAGTATTTTTTTACATTATTTTTTCTTTTTTTCAATCACATCACATATACTATATTAATATTTTTATACAGTTCTTAATATTATTATTTAAAATCTATGAGCAACTTGTAAGGGAACAGAGGGGAATATTAAATTAAGTGATTATTTGCAAATTCTAAAGAAAAAATAGAAATACTTATTTTTTGAAAAAAAACACTTAAAACATATTTTTAACTACTATTATAAGTGCTTATTATCACTTTTTGTCAAGCAACAATTTTTAACTTCTAGCTTCCACTTAAGCACTTCTACACATTTCCCAAAAAATAATACTCAATATCTTTTTTAAAAGTATTTTATTAGTAAACACATTTTTCTTATTTATTTTTTTTAAAATTACTTAAGTTTAAAACATTTCTTATTTTTTATTTTATTACTAAAATTACTTAATATCACTTTTTCAATTCTACTAGACATTTCAAACATGTTTACCATGGATACTCATGTTCTACAGGGATTGATGTGATACATCAAAAGATATTACTATAAATTATTATTTATATTAAAAAGCTCACGTTAGCAAGAAGAAGAGAATCGACGCAGGTGTCTCCCTCCCATGGTCCTCGACCGTTGCTAACCACTTCCATTCAGTCTACAATTGAGCTAGGGTTTTAATATTGCTCTATTCTATCCTCGGCGGTTCAATCCTATGGCCGCTTCATCTCCAAGCCCTTGCTCTCCAATTCAGAGTTACCACCAGTTACGCGATTCAGCATGCCATTCTAGCTCAATTTGGTGCTCGATGTTTAAGAAAATTCAGTTGAATCGAAAGTTTGGAGGAATCCAATCGGCACAAGCATCGCTTTTCGACGCTAGCGATGGCTTCGAAGAGAAAATTAATGTGATTGGGGAGACTGAAAGCGCTGTAATTGAAGCGAGTAATTCTGTTAAGGATGAGCTGTTCGTCCGTTTCTTTCGAGAGTCATGGCCGTATTTTCTGGCGCACAGAGGCAGTACTTTCGTAGTGTTGATATCTGCTGAGATTATGGATAGCTTCCATTTGGATCCGATTCTCATGGTATTGTTTGTATTTTTTGAGCTGAATTCTCTGTGTTGGCAAACTTTTCTAAAAGATGTGCTAAAATATGAATTGAATGTTCATTCTGTTGTCTTCCCATTGAATGCCAAATATGTGTTTACGTTTGGTTTATTGTGTGGATAGGTTGATCTGATTCACAATATCATTTGTGTAGGATATTTCTCTACTTCATGGGCTGGGAATCAAGTTTGTTCTTGTGCCTGGAACCCATGTTCAAATCGACAGGCTTCTGGCGGAAAGTGGTGAGGAAAAGTTCATGAATTTCTAGTAACATCTTTTTCATTTTTTAGTTTTGATTCCATGTTATTTATACTCCATATCATACAATATACCTGATCTACCCATGGAAAACGTGATCAGCTACATTTATACCATAATAAACCTTGTTAATTTCTTTCGCACTAATCATTTATTGGCGACTGGTGTTTGATAAAGTGGATGTGTGGATATTGTGCTTTTAAGGATGTAATAAATGACGCTTAAAGGAAACTCGCATAATTTAAGGAGAGGATTCGTTTCCCTTATTCACTCTGAACTTAAAAAAAATTGTCACTCTTGTTGCTTTTGGCTTTACATGGGGTGTAATCCATGTCTTGTGTCTCAGGGTCTGAACCTAACTATGTTGGAAGTTACAGAATCACAGACCCCAACTCTCTCAGTGCTGCAATGAATGCAGCCGGAAGAATTCGTATCATGGTTGAAGCGAAGCTATCACCTGGACCTTCCTTGTGTGGAATACGCCGTCATGGTGATAATAGTCGGTGGTATGATGGTGTCTGTGTTGCCAGTGGTAATTTCTTGGGAGCTAAGGTAAGAATATGATTGATACTTATCTAAGTTATATGATTGTTTTAATTTTGCATCAGTATTTTGGTCAGTACTGAACTTTTTTATTCTTTATCATTACTACACTGAGATTTGGTTTTCTTGATTTCCAGAGAAGAGGAGTAGTAGACGGGATTGATTATGGAGCAACTGGTCAAGTTAAGAAAATTGATGCTTCTCGCATCCGGGAGAGGCTGGATCAAGATTGCATAGTGCTGTTAAGCAACCTTGGTTATTCAAGTTCTGGAGAAGTATTAAATTGCAAGTATGCTAAATGGTTTTCATAGGTATTTTTGTTGCCTTGAGGGGTATGTTTGTGGAATAATTTACTTCAGATGGTTTAATAGCTTCTTTAACTGTTCCCCAATATGGAAGAACATGATTATTCATTTCCCATCCTTGGTAATGTCAAATTTATGCTTGTTAACAGTATATGCATCTATTTAGTTATTTACTTGTTAACAGTTTTCCTTCTCACATTTCTCACTTCTCCTTCAGCATGGTAAATGAATTATGTTTCACTTTTGACTTCTATACAACTCTGAGATTGTAAACATAAAATCTGCCTTCTAATTTTTAGGTTTGATATTTACTGATAGATGTCCAAAAACCAATGTTTTCTGCTTCTCCTCACTGCAGCACTTATGAAGTCGCTACAGCATGTGCCTTGGCTCTTGGTGCAGAGAAACTCATTTGCATCATAGATGGACCAATTCTCGATGAATATGGCAAACTTATACGTTTTTTAACACTTCAAGATGCAGACAAACTGATTCGCAAACGAGCTAAGCAAAGTGAAACAGCTGCTAATTATGTAAAAGCTGTTGCCCAAGAAGACCTTGATTGTGCAGTTTATGATGATTCAAATGATATGGCCCCTTCTCCCAATGGAAAAGCTTTTTCTCGGGCTCCAAAATTTCAAAATGGTGTGGGCTTTGACAATGGAAACGGACTTTGGTCCAGCGAGCAAGGTTTTGCCATTGGTGGCCAAGAAAGGCTGAGTCGGTTGTATGGTTACCTTTCAGAGCTGGCAGCTGCAGCTTTTGTTTGTAGGGTAAGTTTCCTACAGTTTGATGATTACAGTAGCCAATTAAATATTCTGCTTGCAAAGCATGTATTCTGGGTTATGAATAATGTTGATTTGTTTTTTTTATTTATTTTACTAAGTTAGTCCTACTGTTGTATTCAAGATTTTTCATATACGAAATTAGAAATGTATTCTAATTGAAGAAAAATTTAATATAATAATTATGAGTAAATGAGGAAACTTATTGCTTCATACATTTGTATCAATATATTGTAAAATCAAATCAAATAAATTCTTTAATTAAAAACTAAATTAATTCTTAACGTGAATTTTACAATCTTTTGATGGGATGGGATGGACAATTATCCAACACTTCCAGTTAGATATTTCCAATATGGTTGTGAAAGGCAACCTTGAAACATGAGAAAAATAATTGATAAAACCCAGAACTTGATTATCTTTAAAAAGGGGAATTTTCTGATGAACCTAACTTCCCTATATATGTTAATTCTTTTATGGGAGGGGTTGGTTATTGAGTCTGGCACAAATAACCTTGTTGGCGGGTCCTTTAGTTTCTTTACTTACTGTTTTTTTTTTAATTCTTGTATTCATCAGGGTGGTGTTCAACGGGTTCACTTATTGGATGGTACTATTGGTGGAGTTTTACTGAAGGAGTTGTTCCAAAGAGATGGAGTAGGAACGATGGTTGCAAGGTATGCTTCTTGCCTATATAATAATAATCTGAACCGTTTCAAGTTATACATTACTCTTGCATGTTTTCCTAAGATGGAACTGCTTGCCAACACGGCAACACCTCAAACCAATCATTGTTCATCTGGTAATATGGTAAAATAGTGGGGAGATTAACCCCTGGCATAGCAGTTGTATACCTTTTCTTTTTATTCTTTGTATGATCTAAGATTTTCTCACCGCATTTTGGGTGCATATGCTCGGATATGGCCTTTCGTGTGTACTTTTAATTGCAAAACTGATCACACAAGAAATTTTGTTATACTGTTGGGACTATTGTTGGTAAAAGAGGGGACCAGTTTTGCAATGACCTTATTCTTGTGGGACCACTTTTGCCTTAACCCGAGATTCTTCTTTCAAGCTATATAATGTTATCTCTAATTATCTATTTTGTAGCATGTTTTGTTGTAGCTTTACATTAAAATTTTTCCTTCGAGAACGAGAAGAAACGGGTCTTATTTATTTTTACCTCTTGGCAATCTGCCAAAAAACACGACAATCTAGTAGTATGACATTTGGAAGTTTGTCAAATATATATCAGATGACAATATGTTGCATCATTTGTTTGGCAGTGATCTTTATGAAGGGATGCGGATGGCAAAGGTCACAGATCTCCTTGGTATCAAACAACTTTTGTTACCTTTAGAGGAGTCTGGTGTATTGATAAAGAGAACTGAGGAAGAGGTTTATTCCAGTATCAATATGTTAATTTGACTTTTATTACACATCATCTTTGTCTATTTGACCATATGTCCACTGCAGCTACTTCGAGCATTGGAATACTTTATTGTTGTGGAGAGAGAAGGACATGTTATTGCTTGTTCAGCTCTTTTCCCTTTCTTTGAAGAGAAGTGCGGAGAAGTAGCTGCTATTGCTGTTTCTCCTGAATGTCGGGGGCAAGGACAGGGAGATAAATTACTTGGTATGTAAGAATTTTTTCATTTTCTCCCATGAATGGTGTTTGTTCACATGTACTTATTAAGTCCACAAAGAATCTCATGAGCATCTGCATTAAAGATACTGGTGAGATTAAAGTTAAGATTGTGGAAAAGTTTCCTTAACTTAAGCTTAATACTCTTCCATCCCATAATGCTACAGCAGCCCCAGTTTAATTTTTGGTGTGGCTTAATCATCATTTTACCTTGCTGTCAGTCTCGTTCAAACACATTTTTACCCTCCCACAGACATCATAGTTAGAAAGGTCTATAATATGCTCTATCCGTCCCACAAAGATAGCCCCCCCCCCCCCCCCCCCCACACCCCAATTATAGTCATTTCTTTGATTAGAAGTGTGCAAATTGTTTAAAATGCCCTTTTGTATATTGAGGTTAAGCATGTTTATCATTTAAATTGAATTCATTGTTATGATGTGTGAGAGAAACTTTTTCTTTTTTTTTTGGGTTCAAAGCATAAGGGCATATCAGAAACTTCATATGTAAAATCCAGAATTTTAATCGTAAAAAAAAGGGTAGAATTTTAAGAACAATTAATAAGATTTTATTGATGTGCATAGTACCGATTATTTTTGTGGGAGTATAAGTTTCCATTGCTTTCCATTTGTTTTGATATCTTTGTCATCTTGAGAGAAAATGATAAACTTTATGCTCACCAGTGGCCATGCATCCTCTTAACTCTTGTATATGTGATGAGAGAGAAATTCTTAGAGTTTAATTGTTTTGATTAATGCTAGTTTTGTATTTAGAGTTCTTTGATGTTCAGTATATGGATGACTTGCAAATTTCTTCTTAATCAGATTATATTGAGAAGAAAGCGTCTTCTCTTGGACTGCAATATCTTTTCCTACTGACGACTCGTACAGCAGATTGGTACGCATTCGGAATTCGCTAGTTACTAATATCCTTTGAAATATTACTCATCTCTCCCTCATCATTTTTTTAAAGTTGAAAAAATTTTCCATTCTTTTTTGGGTATCATCCCTTGTTTATATAACAGACATATAGATTCATAAATACAAGCTTGGATTTACAATCAAGATAATACTGTAAGAAGAGAGACGACTAAAATGCAATTGCAGATCATTAAACCATTACCCAAAAAAAATTTCTTACTCATAGTTAAGTAGCTTTATTAGTTTCAGCATTAAACCATTCTTGGAGGTATTGTTGGCAATTAGTATTCTATAGCCTTTTCCCAACTTCATATTAATAACCTAGTCCCACCAGTATGAGCTTGATGTCGATGATGACATTAGTGGCAGCTAGCCAGCTAGTTCACCTTTTCTATCTATCAATACAAACTCTTTAAACATCATTGGTCGTATTTTACTCTCTTTACGACAGCTGTTATTTATTGTTATACTAAACAATAGGTTGAGAACTTGAGGTTGAACTTTCAACGACGAATAACATGACAAAAGGTATATGGTTAGTGGCAGAGCTGGAATAGAATGGTCTGAGTTTGAGTTTAACACTAAAAACTTTCACCACCAAGTTGCTAATATTAACACGGCTGAGTGGAGAAGTTGCGTGTTTTCCCCCTCTAGTTGTTTTTCTGTATTCTCTTGCATTAGCATGTAATAATGATGCTTCATTCTCCCAGGTTTGTAAGGCGTGGATTCTCGGAGTGTTCAATCGAAAGCATACCAGAGCAGAGGAGGAAAAAGATAAATGTATCGCGTAGGTCCAAATATTACATCAAGAGACTCCTTCCGGACAGGAGCGGTATACGTCTGGATAGTGCTTTTGCATAATGTCACAACATTATCTCCAGCAACACTTGTTTCTTGTAATAATATGTGAAACAAAATCTAATCGTATGATTATAAGTTGTAAAAAAAAATTAAGGACTTAGAGATAAATATGCTATTTTACCAAGCTTTATTCCTTTTTTTTTTTCTTTTCTATAGAAAAATTTGGTGTGCGCTTGCAAGTTACGAGATTTTTGGCATATTAATTAAATTTAAAATATTTTCTCCGTTTTATAACGACTTTCATAGTTGTTAAACATGCGAATAAAGTGAGTATGTTTGTGTAATTTAAATAATAAAATAAAAAAAGATATATTTTTTTAGGTATGTGAATGTAGAGTTAGGAACGTAAAATTATACTTTTATCCCCCTCTACCAATCCTAGATTTGTGGTTCGTGGAGTGGAGTCTTCAAGGGGCCTCCTTGCAATTTCATTCCACTTAGAGAGAAAGATGAGCCTTATTCAGAATTTAAAATTTGAATTCTCAACGTAAAAGTCACACCTCTTCCCCTATAAATAGAGAAAGATTTCAAAGGAGAATAACAACAACAACCAGAGTATTTCAAGCATTCAACCTAAACAAGTCTACAACAAGCTAAATTTCTGAGAGCTTTACTTGAGAGATTTTTCTTTGTGATTCATAGGATAGTTGGTTAGGATTTTCTTAGCAAGAATCACTTTCTGTTGTTCCCTTACACTTTTTATATTGTTGTAATATCTACTTTGTGTAGATTACTCTTATTAAGGTATTAGGTTCTTAGTGAGTTTGTACATTCTTACTGAATAGGTCAGGTGTTCTTATTCTTAGATTAGTGATCTTGGTGAGATCTAGTTCTGAGGGAAAAAACTTGTAAAGGATCTTTGTGACCAGTTCTTAGTAAATTTGACACCTAAATGATAATAACAGTAGATGTAGGAGGTCTGTTTTAGACTCTGAACTGCTCTAAATTCTGGTTACTTTACTTATTAACTTATCCTTGTATTGCATATTGTTTATTCTTACATTATTACATTCATCATTGTTTGAAACTGCATAAAAATTGTTCTTACAGATTCAGGAATCTACAGCTGTAGACTTCATAATCATTCAGCGGTAAACTCCATTATTCAAATTGTTTTTCATTAACACTTACACATATTCCACTGCACTAAAAAAATGTTTTTAAATATACTTTCAAGTGTGAGAAACCACTCGGAAAAATATCTACAAGTTGGTTTGATTTTTCTTAAGTTTTGTAAACTCTGCAACTGTAAACTTTGTAGTCTACAACTATAACCTTTATGATCTTAAAACCTTGTAGATTTGTTTAAATTTGAAAGGTACTTTGAAGGTTCTAGTATCATTTATGTTTGAAGATTTTAAAATTTGTATTCGAAGGTCTATTCACCCCCTCTAGACCTTCACCACTTAAATGGACCAACAATATTTTATAAAAATATGATTTTTTTAATTTAAAATTATAGTTGCAAATTGTTAAAATAGTTGTAAAAAAAGAAAGAAAGACATCGATTAAAATCGTTGTTAAAGAAATTTTTTACATCAGTTTTTTAATATACAACATCAGTTAAAAATTGTTATTTTTAAAAGGTACAACATCAGTCAAGATCACTGACATATCTTGTTTTTACCGATGTTGTAGGTAAAAAGGCGGGTTAGGATACAAATATACGACATCGGTTAGAGAATAATAACATCGATTATTAACCATGTGGTTTGGTAGATATAACATCAGTTAATAATCGATGTCTTTCAGTAAATATGAAATAGAGATAAGTTGTTTTTATAAAAGGATATTAATTTTGGAGAGTACAAATTTTCTCTAAAGATGCATGGAAGGAAATCACTTGTTTCACTAAAGGGTGTGGATCATTTTATTAACTATCAATTTTTTTTTTAATATGTAGGTTTGTTGTGAGAATGTCTCACATAAAATGATTTAACACATTAATTAGTCAACTTATTATTCTTTATGCTTCACATATCATATTAACTTGAGCTAGTCAAATGCACAATAGATATACACAAAAACTTGTGTGCAGTTGAGTGCATATCATGCACTTTGATTTTAATTTTAATTTTAATTTTAATTTTGATTTTTCAAAAATACATAGTACACGTATGTATTTTTTTTTTGGCAATTGTGGTATTAGTGATTTGTTCTTCGGGTATTATTAATTGTTCTTCAAGTATTAGTAAATTATTTTTCAAGTATTGCTAAGTTGTTCTTGAAATATAAATTATTAATGTGTGGGTATTGTTGAATATAATATGAGATATTACTTAATTGTTCTTCGTTTATCATTAAATTGTTCTTAAGGTATTCTTAAGCTGTTCTTGCAGTTTAACTTATTAATGTTTGAGGTATTGTTGAAAGAGTATGGACTATTGCTTTAGTAAATTTCTCTTTAGGTATTATTAAGTTGTTCTTTTGATAATAATTTATTAATAATTGGTGTATTATTGAATGACAATATATTTTTTGGCTTGGAAAAGTAGGATAATAATTTTGAAAAATTGTAAATGTAGGTATTTTTTCATGTGACATGATGTATTCTTTTACAATTAATAGCATAACTAATGTATTCTTTCATGTGACATGATAGATCGGAGGTAGGTTTTAATCATGAATTTAAGTGAACTTCGAGAAACTATTTTTTCCAAGAATTTGGAAATCACTAATTCATTTTTCTTCAAATAATCAACTACATCAATTTCAAATTTTTTTTTTTTTTTTTACTTTTATGGTATAGAACTAAAAAAAATGATAACTCCAATATAAATCATTATCTTCAACATTGAAAAAATCATTATGTATCAGAATTTTAAAGATTCTTATAAGACCACTAAAAACTTTCATCATCAACACGTTCTAATCTCTCTAAGTACATTAGAATTCATAAACCTCTTCATCTTTTTTTTGAACTATATATATATATTAGGAATCCATAGAACGCTTAGTTTGATGAATTATACTCCCTCCGTCTTTCTATAAGTTGCTCATATTGCCATTTTCGTCCGTCTTTCTATAAGTTGCTCATTGCTTTTTTACCTTTTATGGAAACTACTATTCACTTCTTTATTATTATTTTCAATACTTTTTACACTATTTTCATTACTTTTTCACTTTTCTCCATCATATCACTCATATTTTTTCACTTTTTCTATCACATCACTTATACTTTTTCACTTTTTCCATCACATCACTTATACTTTTTCACTTTTACCTTAATTCGTGTGCCCAAAAGCAACGAGCAACTTATAGAAATACGGAGGGAGTAAAAGATTTCTCAATTTACTGTGATACTTCTTCTCTGCTTGATTCATCAACTTATTATTTATTTATTTATTTTATCAGATTTTTGCACTTTTAATCCCACAAGACATTTATTATTTTAGAATTGACCCCAAATATTTCATCATTGGTCCCATACGATTTTTTTCTTGCACTTCTAGTCTCAAACGTTATAAAATTTGCAGATTCGGTACCAAAATTTGCATTTTGGTCTCAAAAAATATACAAATTTTGTAGATTTGGTCCAATTTTGAGACCACATCTGCAAAATTTGTAACGTTCGATATTACAAGTGCAAGAAAAAATCGTATGCGACCAATAGTAAAATGTTTGTGACCAATTCTAAAATAATATGTCCTGTGGGACCACAAGTGCCAAAAAAAATATATATTTATGGATATTTCAAGAAATAAAATAAGTAATAGGAAAAGAGTAATATATTATCAATTATTATTAGCAGAAAAAAATATTAGGTGTCTCACGGAACTAATATATTTTAAACCTTGGCAAGTGAATGCATTAAGAATCGACCAATAAATTAGTTTATATTAATCTATGCATGTAAGCCCCTAAAAATTCAAAAAGAATTTGGACCTAAATCGATCGACCGACCAGTTCGTCTTCCTTATAAGTAGCACACATGAAGATTAATATATATCTCAAGTTGGATATTGGTTAAAATCTCAGTTTTCTTGCTTAATTTTACAAACCCCATATGGAAAAACACATTGTTGGAGGAAGAAAGCTGGCTTTGCTTGGAATTAATTAATATTTAGTTGAATTTCATGAAGTGGCAAGCTCTTCAATGCTTTGCAAAGCTGGTCTCCACTGGCCCCCACCACTTCCACCGCGGCTGCTGCCGCCTCCCACCTCCGACTGAACGTCATTAAATAAATAAATCTCATTTACGAGAGCATGGATGGTAAATATCTTATGTAAATTAATTAAAATATAAAAATATTATTATAACATTGAATTTTTATTTTGTGTTTCATTTTATCTTCTCATTTCCAACGATAAGTACCAATCATCTTATATATATCTGAGTTTTTTCACTTACTATATAGCTATGATCGAGCTTGAACCATCTAAATTAATTGCTCAATTAAATTGTTCAACTACTCTACGTATTTCATTGTCATATTAATATCAATATTGAATAAAATAAATTATGAAAGTTGGATTATAATTTCGGCGGACGAAAATTAGGAAAGGAATGGAGCCATGCAGGGAGTATACGTTCATTTGACACCTTCACTATATATATATATATATATATATTTATTAGTTGGTATCATATAAAAAACTATTACGCCCTTCCCTTGTCCCCTAATTATATAATTTTATAATGATTTAGAAGGGGGCGTGCATGTTATAAAAGAAAAATATTAACTTTATTAACAAATAAATGAAGAATATTTTAAAATAAAGTGAGCGTTACACTTATTTTTTGGGTGTAAAATTTATTGTGAGATATTAAAAAGAAAAGTTTGAAATTTATTAAGAGACAAAGAAAGTATTCTTTAGTGGAGCAACTAATATCTTTAATTAACTAATTAATATTTATCAATAAATTTCTTTTAATAAAACAACTAACACCATTTAATAAAATAATTAATGCTCTTAATTAAAAATAAAGAGCATATTTTATATGAACATATATAGTTCATGATAAGCTTATTATGAAATTGTTTTAAAGTATCAAATATTTGGTTAAGTGTATAAAAAAAAAGTTAATAAAATCTATAATAATAGTATATAACATAATATCATTGACCCCGATTTAATTTTGATACATCTGATGATATTTTTGATACTCCTAATTAAATATTTGATACTTTAAAACTAATTTATTAATAAACTTATATGAACTATTTTCATATAAAACTTAATTTGTCAAAAATAAATTTCGAGTAAAAATTTTTCAACTCCTATGTTCTGATAGTTTTTACTTTTCAATCTTCAAAGCTGTAATTTTTTATATTTTAGTGAATCAATATGTTAAAAAAAATACATAATCTGAATTGATATTATTCTTAGTTACGATTGTGTGATATTTGTAAAGTCCTGTGTTTGGTTAACAATTAATATTGGAGTGAGATTCCCCCTTATAATTTGAGTGATTGAAGGCCATGTGTGACTCCAATGATTAACAAAAATAATTCCATGGAATCATGATATATATAATTATTTGTCGACCAAATTAATTAAACTGGTTAATTAGCTGCTATTATAAGAGATCGCATATATATATATATAATTGTACTTCACGGAATGTCAACTATCACTTTCTTGTTGGCTCCAAATACAAATATCATATGGAATATTTCATCATGTTATATATATATAACATCGCATGTGGCATGCCATGCTGAATTAAAATGCCAAATGAGATTATAATGTATTCTACATAAACTGGCATTTACCTAACATATTATTTATATGAATTGACATAACAATGTCTATGATCATAATTATTTCTATTTAATTGTACCACTTGTTTGATGTGTTGTACCGTAAAAAACAAGTGATACGACACTCAAAACTTCAGGTAAACGTTACTTTTAAAATTGCAATTTGACAAAATGTCATTATATATAAATATGTGCATATTTTAAATGTTCTATGCGACCTTTGCATGCAACTCTTGTGACTTTTTCAATGATATTTTTATAAAAAAGAATATTGGGTGACATTTTTGAAATGAACTTAAAAGTAATATTTTCCTTAATTTTCCAAAGTCCTGCAAGGTAGTTACTAGAAAAGTAATATAAAAAAACTATCCCAATATATATTCCTTCCATCTCGATATTAGCTTCGTGTTTAGAAAAGTTGTTTTATGATTTTATGTAACAAATAGTATTTTAAAATAAAATAGATATTGTGAGAATATTTTATTTTATTTTTTTATATTTAAAATTTATTGTGAAATATTGTCATATAAAAGAAAATGAAAATTTTATTAAGGAACGAAGGGAGTAGATTATGATTAATTAAACTTTGTGTGAGGTGAAAATTCCTAAGGCTGTATACCTAGCTAGCTATATAATCTCACAAACTTCAACTATGTAACCTTTTGATCATTAATTGGGCCAAATATTTGTTTAGGTCAAATTAACAGGAGAATATAACATTATTGTTAAAAGTCCACTTGAACATAGTAACACATTATTATTAAAGTCCACTTTAAGAAACACTTAAATATTTGAGATGATCTCATGGATATTATTAAGGACAGGACACAAATACTCTTCCCCAATTTTAATTACTTCATCCCATTTTTTCCTTCACCATCTTAAATTTTCAGTTCACCCCTTTTAATTTTTTTAAAAAAATCTCAAAAATTATGAATAAGATTTTCATACGAAGAACATGAGGGTGAATTGATCTATTTATAAATTAGAATAACATAACAAAAAGGTATTTTGATCTTTAAAATAGATTTTGAAATAGAAAAATTAAGTGTGGGGTGAAGTAATTAAAAATAGGAGTGATAATATCCGTGTCCTATTATTAATCCATGAGAAAGAGTCCTTTGATTCTTTTTGTCTCATTAGGATAATGAGTTAAATAGTTCAAGAAAAATTTAAATTGAGAGTGCTCCCTTGATTCTTTTTTACTCATTAGGATAAAGTTGAGTTAAATAATTTAAGAAAATTTAAATTGAATTTTACTTATTTCATATTATAAATAAATTTTACGAAACACGTCCTTTCCCAAACATATTGAAAATGTCTGGACAAATATATCAATTGAAATTTATTATTCTCATATTACATCACTTTCAAGTGATTTTTAGAAGAAATGTGCAATCCCCATCCCCGACCCCAATGCTGAGTTTTTTGCCCTGCCTCTTCAGGAAATATATTTAATTCTCACTGTCCCTGCCCCTGCCCCTACAGTACATATTTACTCTATATATCTAAAAAATTATATATACATATATATATTGGTCAAAATTAATTATTATTAGTTAAAAGTTAGTTCATTAAATCTCTACTCTAAAATATTATTTTCAAGATTTTAATAGTTAATTAAAAGTTAGTTTAAACTTGAATCTTTCACAAAAGTAGAAGTCCAGTGACCAAGTGAACTAATTCACCTAGTTACATAAAAATATACTCCCTCCATCCCACTATAAGTTGCTCATGTTGACATTTTCGTTTGTCCCACTATATGTTGTTCATTTGCTTTTTTACCTTTTTTTTAAATTACTATTCACTTCTTTATTATTATTTTTAATATTTTTTAAACTATTTTCATTATTTTTTCACTTTTCTCCTCACATCACTTATACTTTTTTACTTTTTTCATTATATCACTTATATTTTTTTACTTTTACCTTAATTCGTGTGCCCAAAAGCAATGAGCAACATATAGAAGGACGGATGGAGTAATATATATCGGGCATGTTCTGAATTTGTCGAACCGAATTTCAAAATTTTTTGTATACCACAATCATTATACTAAAAAATACTACCTCCGTCCCGGAACTACTTTCATAGTAGTCCCGGGCACGTGAAACAAGGAAAAATAAGTATATGAGTGTAAATTAAATAATAAAATAAGAAAAAATGTGTTTTGTTGACTTTTGTGAGTGAAAAAAATTTCCTTTTTAGGTGTATGAAAGAAGAGTTGGGACGTTCAAATAAGGAAAGTGTGAAAATAGTTTTGGGACGGGGGAGTAATAAATTTATCGAATGAAGTATAATAAAAGAAATAGAAAATTTGGCATTTGTGTACGAAAATTTGATATTTAAGTATCATGGTAAGTCAGTTTTCAGTATTATATCGAAAATATTCCTAAACAATTCAGCATGTAACACTATAACAAATTTCAGCATGAAATAATATACAGAGTTTTTGTTTCGAAACAACATTTATTATTAAATTTAAATTTTGTAGTATAATAAAATTTCGATACTATATCAGTATATTAGTTTTTAGATACCAAAATTTTTGTTGGGTATGCTTTGATATTTAATTTGGACATATATACCGTCATGAAAGTCCATTTATATGACAATTACTTTTAATTTCTCTTCAATTTCTAAACACGACCAAGAAATGTACGTACCTTAAGGGAAGATGATTGTGGGACAGAGTTGATCGCTCTTCTCTCCTTTAATA
This sequence comes from Prunella vulgaris, assembly GCA_026898435.1. Lineage (NCBI taxonomy): Eukaryota > Viridiplantae > Streptophyta > Magnoliopsida > Lamiales > Lamiaceae > Prunella > Prunella vulgaris. The sequence goes on from JAPKLY010000099.1 coordinate 1,209,662, forward strand.
ATCTACCTAATCTCACGCACTTTTTTGCAGCAAACTCTTTCAATACATCTGCACAAATTAATCCAAATATTTAGCACAAAACAACCGCATATATAATTAATCACTTGTTAACAAATTCAATAAATATCTAAAGCATATATACCTTCAAAGCTAATCAGTCGATAAACTTGTCCAATGGCCAGAGTGTCATCAGGCCGGAGAAGCTTGAGCTGCTTCACCGGCGTTCCATTTGCCGCCGCCGCCACCACCTGCGCCACATAATGGCCGGGGTTTGAGTTCATGATCTCGTTGGCACTCACCGACCAGTAAATTCGCTCCACCTTGTTGCCGCCGGGGTGGTGGATCACCACCGTCGCCGCCTCCGCCGCTTGGCAATTTCCCATTTCGAACTTAAGAAAAGAGGCGATGCGGTGGCTCTGTGGATTTTAAATTGTTAATGTCACTGAGAAAACAGAGGTTTCTGAAAAGGTCAAGGGAAAATGAGGAAGAAACCTATTTATGTGTATATGTCATATATATATACTCCCTCCGTACTAAGCAATTTGCTGGGAGAAGTGATACACAAATTAAGAAAAAATAGAATAAAGTAAAAAAAAATAGTGTTTTGATGGTTAATTTGATAAAATTTTATGTAAAAAATAAAAAGGTTAGTTGGATTGAGTGTAATGTGGGCCCAAAAAGTAAAAAAGTAATAATATTTTGTGTAAATATGTAGATATTGTGAGGGTGAAGTTTATAAAAGGTTTCCTTTTTTGGGTCTGCAAGTTCCTTTGGGACGTCTCGAAAAGAAAAACTTGCAAGTTCCTCTAGGACAGAGAAAATATATAACTAGGTGAGTTAGCTTACCTCCTGGCCACCAGGCTTCTCACTTGAGTGAGTGATCCGGGTTCGATTCCCTTTGAAAATGAATAGGTGGGAGATATAAAGTTTACTTATTAATATAAATGTATGGAGACTTGAATTAATTTCTAACCAATAACCATATAAATATATATATATATATACGGGGTTAAAAAGAAATAAGGAAAAAAAAAAGAAGAGGTTTAAATTATGGTGATGGGATGTTGTGATGTAATGGAGGGAGCTAGGGGGAGACGTGGAGTGTTAGATAGATCTGCCAAACTACCTTACCTGAAAATGGCAGGCTCTAGTTTATGACTTTGCGTCTGCAGGCAGGGGCGATGATTCAATTCCATGAAAATGTGTCATTGTCATGTTTGGTGCATTTCATGTTGCCTTTTTATTTTGTTTTAATAGTGTTTTACCGGCGTATTATTAGAAATTCTTGCTCCTAATTCTTTGAAATCATGTTTATTTTGTAACAAGAATAGAATCATATCGTATCTTTGAATGTATCTTTGTGAATGTTCTAGAATATTTGTTTTGATTCATTGATGTGCATGTCTCTTTAATCTATTTCCAAATATATCAATCAACTCATGAAGCTATTAATAATGTCACGATACGGAAGATAAATTTATTTCGATGAGATTTTTGACTGCTACTTCGAAATAGATGTTCCCACATCAGCACCCTTGCTGCCATTGTCCCCAGTTTTGGCAGCCGCTACTGCCATATCCAGAAACGCCACCACCACTTTTACACACCAACAAGCTCCTAGTTCAGCGGCTCTTTAGTCTGGTGCCTTTTCGATATTTGTACCGTGTTTTCATTCATTTTGGCGTATCACTCTTGTGGTTGACTTACTTGGGCTTATTAGCTTGCCCAAATCAGTTTCTACCTCATTTTATGCACTGGACCAACATATTGACGATTTTCATGAGCTTACTATAATTAAAAAGGATGAGTCTTTTGGGTTTTGAGAAGTTTTTTGAGTTTGAATTTAATAATAATAATTATTTCATAAGTAATGATAGTTATTCTGATCCTACTCCAAAGACTTTATTTGCGTACAGTCTCAAATTTTTGGGTTAGATATGTATTGCAGATATTTTTTTAGGTTAAAAGTTTAGAGATTTTTCGTATTATTGCTCTCCCTGGAGTTGAACATGTTGTCGCCTCCATTCTACTGCTTAAGATACGAATTCCTGCAGATTTGAAGATGAATTTTTCAAAGCAGAAGAGAATGATGAAGATTGTGTTAGATATTTATGCTAATTAAGATTTACATTTTTATGTTTAGTTAGGATTTTATTTGATTTTATTATTTTAGGATTATATATTTCTTATTCTAAATAGTTTAGTATTATAAATAAATATCTCAAACTTATTGTAAAGGGAGTTGACTTTGAATGAAATAGAATTGGGCTAACTCACTGTTTCCCATATTTTATTAGTTATTTTTCAGTGTTCATAGGATTGAATCAATGGAATTAATACAATATTTGCGAAGATCGTAATTGTTTGTTCTTGTTGGTTCTGATTTCTAAGTGAAGACATGAAAGTCATATTCCTTTGTGTTGAATTTTGAAAAAAGAAAGAAATAAAAAACAAATGAAAAAATATGTCAGATTGATTATGATATAAACAAACAATGGTTTTGATTTTTGGGATAAAAATAGAGTTAGCAAAATTTTAACCAGAGTGATGTTACTCAGAATGTTGGCACATCCAGTGTAACACTTATCCAATTAAAGAACAAATAAGAACAATGAAAGACTGTGACTCTATTTTGCAAGGTGGAGTAATTTTTCATAGAATATAATAATGTGAGAATACCACAATATACCCATTTTCAATTTTTAAAAATTTATTTTACCCACATCTACTTTAAAACATCTTTTATACCCAATTTATAATAAAAGACCTATATACCCTTATAAAATGGGTATAAAAGATTTAATAACTTTGAAGTGGGTCCCATCTTATTCTCATAACTACACTACCCTCATATAGGGGTATATTAGACTTTATAAACTATTTAATAGGTAAATAAATATAAATGGAGAGAGGGAGAGAGTTTGTATTTTAAATATTAGAGTGAGTTTTTAATTAGTATTTTTGTATAAAAAATTATTAATTAATCACTGATTAGATATGCAATTAATAAAAATTAAAGTTTATAATTAAATTTTTTGAAGACAATTCAGTAGAATATTTAAAATTTTAATTTAATTTTGATGTGGATAATACTCTCGTGTTAATTAAATTTTAATAAATATATTTTCAAACATCACAAATTAAATATTTTTATATACTTTTATAAACTATAATATTCATTAATTTGTATTAAAATTTAATTTTTATATTATAATATGCATTATACATTAAAATAGTCTAAATAGAGAATTCAAATAATCACATATATATGATAAAAAATATTATAATTAGTTAATTTATTAAAATTGTATGTTTTAAAATATTAAATTATATAAATATCAAATAGGGTGGGGTGGAGGTGGGGTAGGGTGGAGTGTGGTGTAATAACTAGATAATGATGTTTGTGGGTCATATGGGTAAAAAAGATTGTTTGAAATTGAAAATGGATAGAAAAAGTTGTTTATATTTAAAATGGGTAAAATAAATTTTGTGAAGTTGAAAATGAGTATTTTGAATTGTCTCCCATATAATAATAGTCTATGATGTCATCATGGTGAAACAATTAACTATCAAGATAATTAATACAAACAAGAAACTGCTTGACTTAGCTGAATCTAAAATGACAAAATGTAAAATACACTTGTCTAAAATGATCTATCAACGAATGCTAAAGAAACCATATCTACTAGCATCTGGATAGACCTCGAAAAACAATGACCATACTAGTCTGGATGCACTAAACACTAAACAACTAGTACTCGATTGAATCTGTCATTCGGTGGTTGAAGTGTCGTCTCTATTTATAGATGGTTGTAGACGTGCAATATCTATCCTTAGATCCTTTGAGAATGATCTATAATATCTTCAAGTAACTGTTAAATAATCATCGGTGTTGTACTTTTGTTAACCGTTAGTGTTCCAACACTGGATGCAACATCATGACTCGGTCAGAATAACATTTATTCTCTCTCCATGATCTGTAACCGCATGATCTAGAATCATCCCATGTATTCTTCAATGTGGTAGATCCTTTTGGAATCCTTCTAAAGTATTAGAGAATTATCTTGATCGTCAAACCTACAGTCAACAACATTGAGAGCAACATTAAGTGCAACATTAAAAATAAAATCAGTAACACTTGAAAGAAATGTTAAATTATTAATTATGTCACTCAAAGTAACATTGGTAGTAACACCAACATCAACAATCTCCCCCAATTTGAGCTTTCTGCTACAACAAACTTGAAGTCATAAAAAACATTAGTAAATTAAATATGTTTGTGAATATCAACTGATACATTACTAACCAATTAAAGCACATAGTGTAGCAAGAATATCAAATATAAGATCAAGAATATAAGAAACATTTTTCTCTCATTTTTGGACAAGGTGTGTGCAGCAACAGGTAAGTATAGTGCTCGTCCTTCTTCATGCACATGTGCCAGTTCTGCTCTAATCCCTATATCAATCATATCCATTCTTGTAACCATCCTTGGACTTCTTATCAGCTAATAGAGTATGGGGCAAGCTGGCACTAACGTTCTTCTGAGTGTGCATTAGATCAATGAAGTGTCTAACATACAAATCTTTCCATTAAGACAGTTGGAAGAAAATTGATTCTTTGTTCCAACCGCTAGTGAGGACACTCTTTGCGAATTATTTTCCATACTGTGTGTTGGCCTTCTTCATCTAATTCAACACATCTGAAACAGACAATAAACATGGTGTTTCACAATCCCCAACTTTGTCATTAAATGCACCGGTCATTCTTCTGTACTTATGCGTTGGGACCAACCACCTCCTGTGTCCTATATAGACAGACTTCTTACAATGAGTCAATCGAATGTGATCAGTGTTGTTGGTACAACAAGGACATGCATCGGCTTCCTTCACACTTTATCCAGATAGATTCCCGTAAGCGAAAAAGTCATTGATAGTTCCAAACAACTTGGCCTTCAACGTGAAATTCTCCTTTCTGTAAGCATCATATAAATCGACAACCTCATCCCACATGAGCTTCAAGTCTTTTATCAAAGGAGCTAGATATACATCTATGTCATTACAAGGTTGTTTGGATCCTGATATCAACATAGATAACATCATGTAAGTAAGCTTCATGCACAACGATGGTGAAAGATTATAATCCATCAAAATCATTGGCAATGTACTGTGGTTGGTACTTTGAATATCGAAGGAATTCATTTCGTTTGTTGAGAGTGCAAGACGCAAGTGACGTGACTCGTTGCCAAGTTCTGGATATCTCACATCAAATGTCTTCCACTAGGGTGAATCAGCAGGATGTCATAACAAACCATCTTTGATTCTATCGTCATGATACCAAGTTAAATGTGTAGCATCCAGAATACTACTGTTGATGAAATAAGTTAATCTGAATATTCAAGGAAGTAATCAACTTAATCCCAGGTGACGTGTCCCAGGAGAATTAAACCCAAGACAAGAAGATCATAATAATGAAGCCAAGATGCAGTTGGAACAAGTGAAAACCAACAAAGAAGATGAAAGAATCACATGAAGAGCACAAAAAAGGAAAGCACCAGTGCAAATTCCAAGGAGGTGAGCAGCTGTACCTGCTCACCCGGAGACAAGCAGCTGCACCTGCTCACCAGCTGCACCTGCTCGCCCACAATGAGCTGCTCGCAACCTATATGCAATAGGTGGCGAGCAGGTAGTGCAATTCTGAGAAGAGGCAAGCAACTCACCTGCTCGCCCAACCTGTTGCTCGCCTCCGATGGTGTTTATAACCAGCTCCTCGCCGTCTTCATACCTGATCGCCAGAACGGTGTTTTTATCATTTTTGGTCGATTTCTTGTTGTAATTATCTCTTTTAACACGTAAGGGACACGTGTAAGCATCCTGTAAAGCGTGGCAACACCCTTGCCACCACCTGCTTGTGTTTTTGCCTATAAATAGGCCATTTTTCAGAAATAAAATCAAGTTTTCGCTGCTCTAACTAAACTCTACCAAAATCTTTCCAGAATTTGTACTTTGCAAATTCCAGTAAGCTTGATTCAACGTAATGTTAGTGAAATCACGTTAAAAGCCACATGAAAAATCATTTTGCAAAGATTTCATTAACAACTACTATATTTTCTCCCGAATCTTTGTATTATAGGGAAATACCACATCTCCTTTGCGGGAGATTTTTTTTCTTATATCGCTTCTGCCTACACTTGGGACACACATCAAGATCTACATACTCCTTTCGGAATAAGATACAATCATCCGGGCAAGCATGAATTTTCTGATGTGTTAGCCCGTTGGACTTGAGCATTTGCTTAGCATCATATGCTCTCTTAGGCAATATATTCTCCATTGGTAGACCACTAACTGCTTTCAGCATATCGGTGAAGCACACATCAGTCAATTGTGAGCTGCTTTTAGGTTGAACAATATCAATACAATTGACAATTTTGTTGCCTTCTTACACCCTGACCGAAGAGGTAATTCAGTGTCATCCCTTAACTTCTCAGACATATAAGGATGAGCTCGCAGATTATCATCATCCCCACTAGATGTATCAACACTCGGTACATCTCTAAAACTATTCGCATCCATTGTGTCTTCAAACCTAAAGTCAGTATCTAGGTTGGTTGAGCTACATCCATCCCTTCTCTTACCATGAGATGTCCAAACGATAATATGATTTATCAATACCATGAATCATCAAGAGGTCGAACAAACTGTCTCGACCACTAACCATTTTTCTGTTCATACATTTCCAACACAGATATAGAATATACTGATTGCCGGTGCAGTATCTGATTGCATGATTACAAAATTCTTCCACCACATTCCTATACTCATCTGATAATTTATCTGCACGAACCCACTTCTGATCTATATATGTAGAACTAGATATGCATATAGAAACGACAATATGATTGTCATATTTATGTTTAAATTCTTCTATAAGTTTGACTTAATATAATACGATCCTACATATATTCTATTTAAAAATTAATATTTTCAAAAAAAATCGCCTGAGTTTCGTTTAGATTTATCTTATTCCCCAAGTAACGAAAATCCTAGTGCATCCATTTCCGATTTAATTATAAAATAATCAAATTGGAATGCACATTCTACAACAAACAATCAACAAATTTCCCCCAACTCCACATCAACTAGATTCAATCAACTCCACATCAATATATTCTACAATAAAAATATTCTACATGTAAATATTTGATCGAACATCGATCATCACATATATATCTATCAACTACATTCTATATTTAAAAAAATATTCTAAATGCTAATATTAATTGGATCGAACATAGATCACATATATATATATATATATATAATATATATCAACTATAGTCCACAATAAAATATTCAACAATGCAAATGTAGATCGAACATCAATCATTATATATATATATATATCAACTATATTCTACAATGTCAATATCGATTTGAATCGATCATCGTATATATAAAATTATATAACACACAATTTTTTAATAAATAAAACAATTGCACCTAAATTTAGACAGTCAATTAATTAAGTACGTATTTTTTTAATAAGTGAACTTACGGTAATAGTGTGAAGGGGATGGATCAGAATGAATCTCTCATCTTCAAATTTGTCACCTACAAAATTTATAAATACTACACACTATTTTTATATTCATAAATTTAATAATTAATAACTTACACTAATTATTAATATATGTATATATATATTTATATATAATAATTAATATTATTATCAGCTAGCTAATTCTATGTATATATATTAGTATATTAATAACTTATATTAATATATTAATTAATATAATATATATTAGTATATTAATTAATAATTAGGAATTTATATATAACCTACAAACTATTCCTAAACAATTCCTAACAAATAATTCACAATTAAATTCAACTATTCCAAATTA
>JAPKLY010000100.1:0-123012 GCA_026898435.1 Prunella vulgaris
GATATTTTTATGTTATTAGTTTGCTTGGTGAAGATAATTTTATAGCTTGTGCATTTAATTTTTATTTTATATATTAAATTATATTTAATATCAAATTTTATTTAGATTGTTATAAAAAAATTGCTAATTGTAAGACATTATATAAGAAATGGTAAATTGCATTTATGGTCTCATGAGTATTCGTGTTTACAAATTTGGTCTTTTTTTAAATACAAATTATCCCTATGATTTTTTCATCAAAAACTAATAAATCAACACGTGGAGTTGAATGCAAGATTTAATTATGTCATCTGTTAAATTGCTTTCTCTCAGTGTAGCATTAGATATGTTAAGATATTATTCGTTTAAAGTATGAGTTGAGTCATTATAAACAAGATGTGATAGTGAACAAAGAGTTTCAACTTTCTACATATTGGTTAGGTCAACTACTTTCTAAGTGTGGAAGATCGATGGTCTATATTATGTTAACTAAATTGATTCATCTAATTTTGACATTATCTGTTTCTACTACTATATCTGAATGAGTATTTTCAGCAATGAAACATTTTAAGAAGACAACACTTCGTAATAACACGACTGATGACTTTCTTGGAGATTGTCTAATGCTTTATATTGAGAGATATTTTATTAAAGATATAGAGATAGACTCAATTATTGATGAATTTTATGTTTTGAAGTCTCGTAGGTCATATTTTTTAATTTGTCACTGTTTACTCTTTAGCCCACCCCGCTACTAAATCCTGGATCCGCCCCTGCAGACGATATACCTCTCAGAAAAATAGGTTGGCCACCTTCACATCATCAGTCGTCTTCCGACAAGGAATGAGGTGTATCATTTTGGAGAAACGGTCCACCACCACAAAAATGGAATCATGCCCACGCTGAATACGGGGTAAACCGAGGATAAAATCCATACTAATAGCCTCCTAGGGAGCTCTCGGAACGGGCAATGGGCGATATAGGCCTGCATTAGTGGCAGTCCCAATGGACACCTAGCAGATGCGACAGCGAGAAATAAAGTGTGACACATCACGCCGGAGAGTAGGCCAAAAGTAAGAGTGTTCAACGAGCTCAATTGATCTATCCCTGTCGACATGTCCTGCACCATGTAATTCAGCAATGTGCCGGAGGCAAAGACTCGTATCAGGAATACAAAGGCGGGTGCCTTTGAAAAGAAATCCATCAACCGAGATAAAATTAGTAGCGTCTCCTGCAGCAATACTCTCTAGGATGCGGGAAAAAAATGGATCATCTGCATAAGCCACCACTAATATTCTAATCCTGGTACAGAAACCCGAAGATCAGATACTACCAAAGCACGATGGCTCAAAGCATCCGCCACCCTGTTCGATGTTCCCGACCGGTGTTTCAGTACAAAGGTGAACTGCTGCAGATAAGCCACCCATGAAGCATGACGGGCTAACAAGTTATCCTGTGAGGCTAGGTGCCGCAAGGCATCATGATCAGAGAACAAGACAAACTTGTGCTGAAATAAATAATACCGCCAGTGTCGCACTACTTGGACGACCGCATAGAACTCTACATCATAAGTGTTATACCGACTGCGAGACCCGTATATCTTCTCATTGAAGAACGCAACAGGGCAACCCCCTGACTAAGTACCGCCCCAATACCAGTCTTTGAAGCATCACACGAAAGCTCAAAAGGTTGTTCAAAGTTCGGAAGGATGAGAACCGGAGCAGAAATCAGGCGCTCCTTAATGAGGCAAAATGCAGATTCCGGCGTGGGAGTCCATACAAAAGGTTTTGAGCCAATACAATCCATCACAGGGGCCATGATGGAACTGAAATGTGCAATAAAGCGACGATAAAATGACGCAGGCCCATAAAAACTCTGTGCCTCCGTCACAATAGTAGGGGATGGCCAATGACGAATAGAATCAATCTTGGAATCATCGACACGAATCCCCTCCGCTGAAATAATATAACCCAAGAAAAGCACTGAAGACACTCCGAAAATACACTTCTTTGGGGCAACAAAGAACTGTTCAACCCACAGAATATCCAAAACAGCGCGAAGATGATCAATGTGGTCACTCAAGGTACGGCTATACACTAAGATATCATCAAAATACACCACTACACATGTGTCAATCAAAGACCGGAGTGTCTGGTTCATAATGCGCATAAAGGTACTCGGTGCATTAGATAAGCCGAAAGGCATCACAAGCCACTCAAACAAGCCTTCACGGGTTTTGAAGGCAATCTTCCACTCATCCCCAGGTCGAATCTGTATCTGATGATAACCACTGCGAAGATCCAATTTACTAAAAACAGAAGCACCACATAACTGATCAAGTAAGTCATCCAGGCGGGGAATCGGAAAATGATAGCGGACCGTAATCATGTTGACGATGAGGAGGCATCGTACCCGGCTCTGATACCAACTGACGTAGCGGAAGCTTAACACAAGAACACATACACCTTGATACTACGTATACTAGGTGTCATCTTACAATTCATTCAATATCCGAAAATTCAACAACCATTCCAAAATTTTCAATCGCAATATAAATACTACCTCTAGGCCCATACAAGAACACAAACACCTTGATACTACGTATACTAGGTGTCATCTCACAATTCATTCAATATCCAAAATTCAATAACCATTCCAAAGTTTTCAATCGCAATATAAATACTACATCTAGGCCCATACAAAAGACAAAAAATAAACATAAGTTTATGGGCTTATTTTAAACAAATAAAATAAATAACATAATTATCTCCAATCTTAAACCTTGGGCTTGAACACGCGATCACAGGTCTTCATATAATCAAGTGAGAATGTTGCCACATCATATTTCTACTTAATCACTTCTACCCACTTTCCAAGAAACTATATCTCAAGAAACACTTCTTTTACAAATATATTTCTCTTTAATTATTTTTTAAAATCATTTAATTTTAAATTACTCCTTTTTTGTTTTGCTAAATAGTGGAATACCTAATTTAATAGTATTAGCAAGAGTTATCTAGAATCTTCTATATAAGATTAAATCTCCAAGACTAGGTCATTCCGTATATTGTGGAGATTAGTTAGTTTTCAAATGTTTAAAATTCAAGTTTTAAACCCTGTAAATGTGTGTATATATTTCCGCTTGTACTCAATATTTGGATCAATGAAATACAACTTTGTAATTTCTTTATGGTATGAAGAGCGGTTTCGATCTGATAGCAATTTTTCCCTAATCAAAGTCATATCTTCCAACACTTCAGAGAATACTCCCATCGCTGCTCCTACAAACCCACCATCGGTGATTCCTATTTCTGCTAGGCATGACCTTTCCATCAAACTCTCTCACAAGAATTATCCTTCACGGCGGGCTCATCTTATTGCCCTTCTTAGAAGGCATAACCTATTGGGTTTTATTGACGGCACAACCCCTTTCCCCATTCGGCGTTTCCATGGTTCCAATGCCTCCAATATTGCCTTGTGTATTCAGCAAGATCAACTATTGCTTCCTGCAATCTTTGGTTCCCTTGTTCCTGAAGTCCTTCCTATCGTCTCCTCTGCTTCAACGGCGGCTGGGGCATGGGCAATTTTGACCAGAATGTTTGCTGGCCGTTCCAGATCGTGCATGAACCAGTTGAAGAGTGAGCTCTATCGCATCTCTATTGGTGATAGATCGATCACTGAATACCTACATTATGTGAAGTCAAAAGCTGATGAATTGGCTCTCATTGATCAACCAGTGAGCCCAGATGACCTTACCTTCTTCGTTATCAATGGACTTGGTCCCGAGTATGGCAACATCGTTGGGCCTATTCACATTCGTGATACTCCTCTTCGATTTGAGGAGTTGCATGATCTCCTTTATGAACATGAGTTATCTCTTAAAAGCCAAGAGGTGGCTTCTAAGCAATTGGTTGCTATGCAACCTCATTCCGTGGAAGCTATCAAAAGAGTCGTGGTGGTGGTGGCGGCTCTTCTAAAGGTCAGCGTACTCAATCTCATGGCCATGGTCAATCTTCATCTCATTTTCAATACCGTGGATAGCAGCCTCGCAATAACAATTATCAGCAAGGTCGTGGTGGCTCAAATTCAGCCCACGAGAATTCTATTGTTTGCCAACTTTGTGACTTCCCAGGACATTCTGCCATTACCTATCGCCGATTTCCCATCCAGGCAAATTTTACGTCCCCTTCAGCCTTTAATCCGTCCAACAATCAGTGGCTCATTGACTCAGGGGCTTCTCACAATCTCACTGCAGATATAAATAATTTATCCATTCATTCCGAGTATGACGGTACGGATGAAATTCATATTGCAGATGGCACTAGTCTACCTATTTCCCACACTGGTACATCCTTTTTGAAATATCCCGCTCGTACTTTTGTATTATCTGATACTTTGTGTGTTCCCCGTGCTCAACAGAATTTACTATCTGTTAGCAAATTTACTCGTGATAATAATGTTTCCTTGGAATTTTTTCCTTCCCACTTTCATGTTAAGGATCGAGCCACAGGGGCGCTATCGGTTAAAGGGAGTTGCAGTGATGGTGTTTATCATCTTCCATTCCACAATGATAGTTCATCTGGTGCCCATATAGCAGCCTGCTATGGTGTTCGTACATCTTCTTCTAGTTGGCATGCTCGACTTGGTCATCCGTCTGTGGATACTAGTCGTTTTATCATTAATAAATTTAAATTGTCTTTGTTGCATAAGTCTCCGATCTTAGACAATGACTGTATTTCTTGTCATATGAGCAAGTCTAGTAAACTGCCATTTTCCACTACTTAATTTGTTGCAGAACATCCTTTACATTATCTTTATGCCGATGTATGGGGACCTACTTCTGTTGCTTCATTGGATGGGTCGAAATATTTCTTGCTACTTGTTGATTTATTCTCTCGATATTTTTGGATTTATCCTATGTCTGCTAAGTCACAAGTCAAATCAATTTTTATGAATTTTATGCCCTTGGTTGAACGTTAATTTGGTCATAAAATTCAAAATTTATACTCTAATAGTAGTGGAGAGTTTCAAGCACTTCGCCCATCTCTAATTCATTTGGGAATCAGTTGGCTCACTACTGCCCCACATACGCCTCAGCAGAATGGCATCTCTGAACGTCGTAGTCATATATTGGAAGTTGGTCGAGCTCTTCTTCATTGTGCTAATCTTCCTTCCAAATTTTGGGTGTTTGCACTTCAGACAGCAACATATCTCATCAATAGAATGCCCACTACACTTCTTGGGCGTCAAAGTCCATTTCAGATATTATTCACATCTCAACCAAATTATACAAAATTGAGAGTATTTGGTTGTCTTTGTTTTCCTTGGCTACGCCCATATATATCAGGAAAATTGTCTTCTCCATCCAAACCATGCATTTTTGTTGGCTAGAGCACTTCTCAAAATGCTTATCGATATCTTGATATTGCCTCTAGTCGCATCTATGTTTCTCGCCATGTCAAATTTGTGGAGTCTACATTTTCAGGTTATTCAAAGCCCATACATTCTTCAATTGACTCATCATCATCAGCAGTAGTTATTTCGCTTCCCTACTTTCAGCCACGAGCAACTCAACCTCTACTGCCTGCTGTTCCATGTGATACGTTATCTATGCCAGCTCCAACAACACCTGTTTCAGATCCCCCTGCACCACAAGCCACACACCAAGTGCCTACTTCTACTATTGATGTGCCAACCGATCGACTTCGTAGTGTGCACTCCATGAGCACACGGAGTCTAAACAACATACACAAGCCTAAACATCTTTACGCGGTGACTAAACATCCGTTGCCACCTGATGTCGAACCATCTACCGTAAAGCAGACTCTCTCACTGCCACATTGGTGAAATGATATGTCAGACGAATTCATAGCATTGCAACGACATGGTACTTGGGAGCTCATTCCTCCGCCTCCAAATGGAGATATAATTGGATGTAAATGGGTATTTCGCATCAAACGCAAACCAGATGGTACGATAGATAAGTATAAGGCTCGTCTTGTCACCAGCGTCCGGGAGTTGACTTCAAGGAAACTTTCAGTTGTCCTTACTCTTGCCACCACATCAAATTGGTATATCCGTCAACTTGATGTGAGTAATACCTTTTTGCATGGTCATCTTGATCTTCCTGTATATATGCAGCAGCCTCCCGGCTTCAAAGATCCATCCCAATCATCCTATGTGTGCTTACTTCACAAATCCTTGTATGGCCTTCGCCAAGCCCCGCGAGCATGGTACGACTCGCTTTGTACGGCTCTTACATCATTTGGGCTTATTCGTTCTAAAGCTGATTCCTCTTTGTTCACCTATCATCGTGGCTCGGAGTGTATTTATGTTCTTGCATACGTAGATGGCCTCATCCTCACAGGGTCGCCTATTTCCCTCATTGTTTCCCTCACCAATCACCTAAAATCAAAGTTTATCTTAAAAGATCTTGGATCTTTGTCTCATTTTCTTGGTGTGGAGGTAGCTCGCTGCAAAGAGGGATTTTTCCTGTCCCAACACAAATACACAATTGATCTACTTCGTCGGCACAAGATGGATGGAGTGAAACCACTCCGCACTCCAAGCTCTACTAAGCAGTCTGTCTCTTTGGGTTGTGTTGATCCAACAAAATATCGCAGTGCTATTGGAGGTTTGCAATATCTCATTATAACACGTCCAGATATTGCTTTCACGGTAAATCATCTTGCCCAACATATGGCTTCTCCATCGGCTGAAAATTGGAGTGCGGTTAAGCGCCTATTCAAATATCTTAAAGGCTCTCTTCATCATGGAGTTTTGTTGCGACATTCTAATAATCTCACTTTGACTGCTTATTCCGACTCAGATTTTGGTGGGGATCTCACAGACTGTAAGTCCACATCAGCTTATATTATTTTTCTCGGCTCTACACCGATCTCTTGGCGCTCCCTTAAGGAACGAGTTGTTGCTCGTTCCTCTACAGAGGCCGAATATAGGTCCTTGGCTACTGCTGCGTCTGAAGTTTGTTGGTTGAGACACTTATTTGATGATCTTCGTCTCAAGATCACCACGCCTCCTCGTGTTCTTTGCGACAAAATGGGAGCCACTCGTCTCGCATTAAATCCTATACAACACTCACGAATGAAGCATATTGCCATTGACCTTCATTTTGTTCGAGATCTAGCATCTAAGTTCAGTCTCGTACGTCAACACGCAGTATCAATTGGCTGACCTTCTTACAAAGCCTCTCTCACGTGCTCAATTTGAAGATCTTCGTTCCAAAATAGTCGTTGATGATGGCACGTCAATTTTGCGGGGGCGTATTAGCAAGAGTTATCTAGAATCTTCTATATAAGATTAAATCTCCAAAACTAGGTCATTCCATTGTGGAGATTAGTTAGTTTTCAAATGTTTAAAATTCAAGTTTTTAATCCTGTAAATGTGTGTGTATATTTCCGCTTGTACTCAATATTTGGATCAATGAAAACATACTTTGTAATTTCTTTAAATAGTGCATCTAAATGTATTTTAGAATTTAATCGAAAAAACTGTGTCCTATTTTCATGCAATTCAATTCCTAACAAATGGATTTGAACATTTTATTTTTCTCCGACATTCACTCGAAAAGTCACGAAGGAAAACATATAGAGGATCAAGATTCATCAATTTTCATGATAAACAGGCAACAATAGGAAAATATGAAGAAAATTATAAATTTATAAATCCAATAAAATCATAATAGGATTAAGACAAATTTGTATGAATTTACACCGGTGTCACTCTTAGCTTTTTGAATGTTGTTGACTAAATAATAATTTCTCCATCTTGAAATTACTTGCAAATTTTGTTGTACATAATTTATTGTAAAAAAAATATTTTTTAAGTAAAATACTAATATATGTGTTAATATATATATATATATATATATATATTGTAAATTTGTATAAATTAAATATTTTTTTTGAGAGTATGCTAGTAATAAAAAAACGAAGAGAGTATTAATATTGATATTTATATATTGGTTCAAAATAGTAATCGTATTTACAAATTAGTCCAAAATATTTGCATGGACATATAAATTTTTTATGCTTTTACTTTTTTTTTGCACAAAAGTCTAAAAAATTTCATGTGCAAATATTTTGAATCAATTTGTAAATAAGATCACTTTTTGAATTATTTTGTTCCTATTAATTACTCCCTCCATTCAAAAAAATTTTGCACACTTTTTTATTTGAACTTTTCATACCAATTTTTGTACACTACCAAAAAAAATATCAATTTATATACAAATTCATAAAATTATAAAGTATTTATTTCACCAAACACCTTAACTTATAAAGTTTTTTAAAGAGTTTATATAAATTTAGTCAAACACTCATAGAATCAAAACTACTTCTAGATTGAGTTTTTTTTTTTTTTGGCAACCCAAATATATATATGACAAAAAACACTATTTTTCTAATATATATTAGAAAATTAAGAATTAAAGTAGAAAACCTTGATGCCAAATCGTGTTACAAGCTTTATCTCCGACAAGACTGAAGAATTGAAAACAGAATAATTACAACTTTCAGAGTAATAATAATTACACATATGATCCAATGTTTTACAAATGAGAAAAATTAGATGTGCTTTTTGTCTCCCATTGACATATACTTACACACACACATATATATATATAAATGAGAACTGTAATATATAAATATATATACTTAATTAATTAGCTGATGATAGTCAATCTGATAATTCAATAATGATACAGCCGTGGGGCTACATAAAAGTGAGCCTCATCAACTCAACTCCACTTTGCCTTTAGGACCTTTAAGCTTTTAGCTTTGCTACCATGCATATACATATATATATAATTTTTTTTATACATAGCCTTTTTAATATATATATATATATATATATAATTCACTAAGTAATTAATTTCTTCGTGAAAATTTCACTTCTAATTTCATAGAATTTAATATATGGACATTTCAAAAGTGATCCAATATATATGGCCAATATAAATATATATATATATATATATATATATATATAATTATATATACAGATATTTTAGTCCCGAATGATTTGTTAATCAAATTTTTTATGAAGGTAAAGTTTTGTAGATAAGCTAATCATGAATTAGTTTAAAGTATTAAACATTTAATCACGAGTATCAAAAAAAATTCATTAGATATATATCAAAATTGTGTTATTATGTATAGATTTATTAACCCCAAATTTTTATATTCTTAATAAATATTTTGATACATCTGATTAAATATTTAATACTTTAAAATAATTTTATGATAAATTTATCATATACATTATTTTCATATTAAACCTATTCTTTTATCAATAATACAAACCAAGTGTTTGTGAGAATTGTGATTTTAGCCCCATTGGTCCCATAGTTAGAGGTGTGCCCAAATGTAATTTGCTTTAATTTATAATCGAACCACCTAGTAATATGTTTCCGTTTCGAAACGGACAAAACATCTTATTGCCAAATCTCAAACAAATAATTAAACTCTACAGTATAATTTTTTTTTTAAAAGATCAATGTTAAACCGGCTGTTGTTTGAAGTTGAACCACTGGTTTCAGTTGTAAATGAATAGATCTCAAGCCCACCACAAAAAAAAAAAAAAAAAAAGAGAGAGAGATTTGCGATAAATTATTCGTCTTAAAACACGATTTGCAATAAATTTGGGACATAAATCGGGATGATGTAATAAAATGGAACTGTCTTGTTCTTGGTTTAATTTATAATCGAACCACCAACATATATATATGAAATGAAAGTAATTGAACAAGTCTACTCGTAGTTAAAAAGTGCACTATATAAAAAATTTCATAATTATATATTTTGAGATGATTACCATTTTAATTTGCTTTATTATAATTTAGGACCACGCCTTTATAATTATAATTAAGACTAAATTGAAAAAAAAAATCTAAAGAAATTAGAAGCGTATATAGTCCCTCTATTCTGTCACAAATAATCGATTTTATCAAAATAGGCGTTTCAATCAAAGTGAATTCCCTTTTTTAAATTCCTTGCTAATTCACTCTTTAATTGAGTTTTTTTAATTTGTAGTGACATTAATTATATAGAACAAATTATCACTACAACGATTAAAACAATTGTCACTCTATATGTAACTCAATTCCTCTCCACGCCCTCTCATAATTCTCTATTAGACATTTTGTACTATATTTTTTAAGATACTCCCTTCGTCTCATAATTGTTTTCACACTTTCCTTTTTCGTCCGTCCCACAATTGTTTTCACACCCTATAAATGGAAACTATTACTTTAACTTTATCCTCACAATCCAACTAATCTCATTATTTTAATAATATAACTTTACGCAACATCCTACTTTTCTTAAAAGTTGTGTCATCCCAAGGGTGAAAACGCAGGGTATATATATATATATATATATATTCTTGTAATAAAAATATCCCTCCTTTTAATACATGATGGGGATGAATTCAAATACCCTTTACAGGATTTGGGTGTTTTATAACAGGAGCCGAGGAAAAGACAGGAAGTGGCTATGTCAGTGCTCTCCCTCTCTAAGTTGACAAAATTCCAAATTAACAAAAATAATTAAGCAGTTATAAAATAAAGAATATATATCTTACGATGACTCATTACAACAAAGTACAGTACTACTTGAGGAAGAGGATTCTCTCTCTCTCTCTCTCTCTCTCTGAGCATACTTTACTTTGCAAAATTCTTGCCTTTTCTGGTTTTTCGTGCCTCTTATTAATTATCTGAGATTTGTTTAATATGTAATCTTGAATTGGCCATCCGCAATCATCACATGACTACTGTTAGGTTTCTTCAATAGTACTACTACTACTACTTATATATATTTGTCCCTTTCTTCACTCACATACATACCTACAAACTAAGGAAAAAAAACATTCCTGTCCATGCTTCTGGTTGAATGATGGTTCTTGAGAGGTAATATATACATAAACTCATACATATACATAGAGAGAGAGAGAGAGAGAGAGATAGGATCAAGAGAGAGAAAGGGGTTGTTTCAATTCACAGATAGGATTGAGGAGGTAAAGAGTGAGCTGGTTTTCTTACACTGTTGGTGGGTTTAGTTAGAGGGCTTTTAATGAGGGTTTGTTAGAAGCTGGTAAATATCATTTTTCTTTATAAAAATAAAACAACCCATCATTTCCTCTCATCATCTTGTACTATCTGGTGGTAACATCTTATAAATTGATTCTTCTTCTTCATCTTCTATATTAAAAACAAAACAAAAAAGGATGTTTCCTGATTATGTCTCTGATGAAGGCAGCAACTCTAGGGCTCAAGATTTTGGAACCCTAAATTCAATGCTTCATCACTCTCACCCTCCTCTCAAAACCAAGAAGAAGAGAAATCTCCCCGGAAACCCCGGTACGCCTATTTCTCGATCCGCTAAGATTCAGTCCCTTCGCCTAGTTATATATAATTTATATTTTTGTGATTGTGCACGCTCGCAGATCCAGATGCAGAAGTGATTGCATTATCTCCAAAGACACTTTTGGCAACCAACAGATTTGTGTGTGAGATCTGCAATAGGGGTTTCCAGAGGGATCAGAATCTTCAGCTGCACAGAAGAGGGCACAATCTGCCGTGGAAGCTGAAGCAGAGAAACAGCAAGGACAGCCGGAAGAGGGCATACGTGTGCCCGGAGGTCACGTGCCTCCACCACCACCCGTCACGTGCACTGGGCGACCTCACCGGAATCAAGAAACACTACTGCCGGAAACACGGGGAGAAGAAGTGGAAGTGCGACAAGTGTTCTAAGATCTACGCCGTTCAATCCGATTGGAAGGCTCACTCTAAGACTTGTGGAACCAGAGAGTATAGATGTGACTGTGGAACACTCTTCTCCAGGTAATCTTTTATTAATTTTTTCATTTCATTTCAATCTTTTTTCTTGATTCTTAACATGATCATTTCTTAAACGACAAAAATTTGCACATTTTTTTTATTTGGATGTCCCACTGCACACTATTAAAAAAAAATATTAATTTACATGCGCATTCACAAATCTATACATATATTTATCAATATATCACTATTTAAATTATATAAAACTTATTTCTAGCAGGGAGGTAGTACTTAAATTATACAGTTCATTTGTTGTTTTGAAGGTGTAACTAATTTTCTTGTTTTTGTGTGTAATTTTGGTGGGCTCTTTTGTTTCTTGCACCATGACATTAATGGGCTTTGATGATGTCTATGTTAGTTTGGCATAATATAATTAATGCATGTCAATCTATTAATATTGGTGATGCATAGAACGTGAGTGAAATTGAATTACATTATCATAAAACAATCAAATTAAAAATTTGAAAATTTGTAAATTAGTATTTCATCTGTCTCACTATAAACTTTAATTTTTTTTTTATTTTCCAGTCTCAAAATCAGCCTACTCATTCTATTTTTTTGAGAAAGAAAATAATCTCACTCCATCAAATAATTATATATAAATTGTATTTTATTAATTACATCAATTATTATATTTTTTACTCTTTATTATTAATATAATATTCACTACATACAATTCACTTTATTCTCTATCTCTTATTCACATCACTTATGTTGTATTTCATTTTATTTTAATACTTCTTTAATTTTAGGAAATACAATCATAGAGTGGGACAGTGGAAATAGTACTATGTAACAATTACTATTAATTAATTATAGATATATATATATCCTTATTTTAAAATTTGCCAAAAAAATGTACACGGATATTTTAGTGGGAACCTGCATTTGCATTTGGATGCAATGTCTCTTGATCTAATTGAACTTTTGTTATAATTGAAAGTACAATGATGAAAATTTCAGATATATATATATATATATATATATAATCGATAGTCTAAAAGAAAGTTATGGAAGGTTGAATACTTTTGTATGCTAGAAAAAAAAAAAAAAAACCTGGCCTGCAAAAGTAATTTTTACTATTTACTGACACTCTAATATTTCTCAAGTTATAATCATCAAAACTAGAAATCTTTGCAGAAAAGGGTCTTTGCCATTTTTGCCTTTCACTGTAAAATTTGCACATGCACTCACACACCCGTACGTGTGTGTGATTTCGTGCATGATGAAGCTTACTTAGCTCTATTTTCCAAAAAGCTTTCTTCATTGCTCAACAATTTTTCTGCTCATTTTTATGCATGCACAGTTCTTTACTATTATTTCTCTCTCCTCTCTTTCTCTTTCTTTCTTTCACACACACTGTCACGCAGTTTGGGGCTCACAAGTTAGCTAGGAAAAATTCAACAACATTTTCCACACTTTGTATTTGAAAAAGTGTTGCATGACCCACAGGGTTAATGATCCATCGATCTCTACTGTAATTATTAAACATCTTTGTGACTTTTTGCCCTTTTCCCAAAAATCCAAACTCCCCCAAATATTTTATATGTGTATTTAAATACACTCTATTTTTCTTGAATTAATTTCATTTGTGGATATATAGTTTGATACTTAATTTTATAAAAATTAAGAGAATTCTTGATCAGACAAATTAAACTACACTTTTAACCCTTGCAAATGGTGAATTAATTAATTGTGATTGTGTATGTCAGTTTTGTACATAATTATTTGGTGATCAATAGAAATAGTTTGTTTGTTAAAAATCATGTCACAAAATTTCAAACATGTAATTAAACATAAATTGAAAGTTTTTTTTTTTTCTTTCAAACTTTGCAGCTTTATTATATGCATGTTGCGTGCATTATTGCACTGTGGAATTAAGTTCATGAAAGCCATGCATGCTGGATCATCATGATATATATATTCCCTTCCAAATCAAATAATGATTATTTTTTCACATTTCTAATTTCTTTTCAATTAATTTTTTTCTCTTAAATATTATTTCTTAATTGAATTTGTGATTTACAACTGCAGGAAGGATAGCTTCATCACCCACAGGGCATTTTGTGATGCATTAGCTGAAGAAAGTGCAAGGCTGTCAGCAGTCACAAACTCTCTCTTACCACCAAACCCTAACACCACCACCACCCAACCCTTCCATTTCACCACCCCCGCGCCGCCACCGCCGCCGCCTCTCCTCCCCTTCTCCGCCCGCTGCTTCCGCAACCCGTGGACCCCACCCCTGCCCGAAAGCCACAACCTCAACACAAATGATCATGAAGAGAACCAAGTCCACATCAAGCATGAAACCCTCCACATTAATCCATCCTACCAAGACGGGACCCTCATGGCCCCACCTTTTGGCAACCTCCACGTCAGCACCACCCTGCCCGCGCTCTCCGCCACCGCCCTCCTCCAGAAGGCCGCCACCATGGGGGCGGCCGCGGGCCACGTGGGCTCCGCCATGGTCCACCTGGACATGCACGGGCCGTCCACGTGGCAGAAGAGCAGCGACGGGCTGACCAGGGACTTTCTTGGCCTGACCGGAGAGCAGGGCGGCGACGGGATGGTGAGGGAGGTGGCGCCGTTCACCGGAGGAGTGAAGTTTCCGGCGTATGATCGTGATGTGTTTAAGCACCACGGGTTCGGGTTCGCTGAGGCCTGCTCCGGGTGGAGCAATTGCTGAAGAATTGAATCATAAATTCGGGCGGGCTTTTTTTTAATTAATTAAAGGATGAAGAGCTTTAATTAATTTATGATCATTTTCTTTCTTTTAATTGAGTTTTAATTTGCAAGACTGTAATTTCAATTATGCTTTTAATTTCTTTCTTTTTTCCTCATCTTGGCACAATTAATTAATGGACGTGGGTTTATTTTCTTTATGAGAATGGTGGATTTATTTCTTGGTTTTTTTCAAATGTTATATATGAAGTGTGCTTTATAATTCATTTACTAATTAATAAGCAAAATGTGACTAGAGAGAGATTATAATTAAGATTTTTGTATGAACTATATAATTTTATTTTTCTATATTTCTTTTGTATTTCTTGACAGTAGGCAAAATTTTATGTGAAATTGACATGAGACTACATAAATTAAAATATATTTCCCAACATATATAATGAGTTATATATGCCCAATTCATATCTCATTTAATTGTCTCATGTCATAAGATGATCAATATACAAAACTAACTCTTAAATATTTTTTTATAATATTAATTAATTTATTAAATAATATATACTATAAAATATTTATTGTATAATAAATGTGCAGTGAAATTGGTTAATTGATCAAATAATTATATATAGCAAGGAGCACATCAGAATTTGAAGCATATTCTTTACTTTTCTCTTTTTCAGATATCTATTGGTATGGTATAGAGTAATATAGATTACTTCATGAAGTACTACGAAGCATACTTTGCTTCGTATGCAAATCGCTAGCTGTATTACTTATTAGTTTCATATGCAAAATTTGAATAAATATGAAGGGAGATTTTTCTCTGACTGTAAATCAATTTCACCATATTTTATTTTATTTTTCGTATTTTTTGTGTATATTTACATATAATATCAATTATTTTTATAATGAAACCAACTATCACCATTTTACATGGTGAATCTGATTTACAAGAGGTTTCTCTTTCGTTATTTAATTTATTTCTAAAATGTTTTCATAAATAGATAAAAAATTTAAGTATACTTTATTTAATCATTGCAAATTAACTTTATTAAATTTCTCATATATATTTTGCACTTTTTACTATTAATAGAACGACCCATCAATCCACCGTGCACATGGTTAGGTTACATATCAATATACACAAAATAAAAATGTCACGTTTTATGTATGCATTTTATTTTATCGGTAAATGTTAATTATTAATAGTTACAGATTAGTTCGTCAAGTCTCTCAAACACTCCAAGTCAACCTTATGTATGCATATTAATTTACTATATATCAAATTTACGAGATGAAAGTTTAAATATATATAATTTTGCATCATATCTTTTATTTTATACTTTAGTATATATCATAAGCGTGAAGCATGAATAATAATTTGGTCCTCCAAATACGTCTGTAATCCATCGATCTATATATCCCTACCAAAAGATTCCTTTTGTGGAAAAACAAGGATGAAATTATTCACTGCTGCATTTTCATTCATACCATCAATAATTGGGTTTGAGAATCTCATCATTTCTCTTGGATGATAATGACAAATATACGTATTGCCTGCACAGTTAAATTAAAGGTAGAATAAATGAAAAATATCGAATTGTTTTACCAATTCTACTATATATGAGTTATTCATATCCAAAGAATTCTGTCTCAATTTAATATATGGCATCGAGAGAACTTAAACTGTAATACCATGAAAATTTTCCGTTTCTTTTAAATCCAAAACTCATGGTAACTCTGTCCATGCATTTTCTTAATTTAAGTAAGTTTATTATGCACCGTGCAATTCAAGTGTATTTTTAAAAAGTTATATTTATTATACTAAAAATATAACACCTATTATTATTTTTAAAAAATCACATTTTAAAAATGATTTTTTCAAGTGACTTTTCAATAATGTATAATTGATATGACTATTTAAAGTGCACTTGGTGCACGCACAACTAAGACATTCAAATTTTTATAACACATATATATAATATATACTGCATGAATAATAGTGAGATAAGTTTTGAATACATTTGATCCAATCCCAAACTCCCCAAATTTCAGCCCACGGCCACCCCTCTCATCAAGAAAACTTGAAGGGACCAACGTGGCTTGAGAACGTATTACACTCGAAGTTATAAAGAATTTATATTTGTAATATTAATTTTATAGATTTTTTGAAGAATAGGAATAGGGATATATAACATGAAAATCCATTATATATATTTTTATTATCAGAAAATCAATATATAATATTCTTTTAAACATTTAACATTAAACTTAGACTTCACTAGCCAAAAAAATTAATGATACAACTGGATACATGTTTATAAATTAATTTCAACCTTCAAAGATATTAATTATCAAAAGTAAATTTTAGTTGAAATAATATTATATTAATATTTCATAGTATATTTTACCAGTATTTGTCTAAAAATATATTTATAAAGTTGCATTATTATTACTCATGATATACACACTAAAACTAAGATAAATATAGTAATTTATATATTATATGTATGTTATATATAAAACAAGACGAGCTAAAAAAAATACATAGACGCGCCGTTGCAGGTGACAAGGCAGTAGTACAAGCCAAATTGTCAGGACATCAGATGCAAAATGGATCAAATTGTTGATCATGTTAAGTACATATTTTCAATCACAACTAAATAGTGAGAAGAATTTTTTATTTTATTTTTTAAAATTATCTCTTACGTACCAACTTGAAAAAAAAAATACTTCTATACTTTTTGTAGAAGGTAAAAACAGGGCCTAAATCTCAATCATAAAAGTGCATTAATAAATCAAAATATAAGTATAAACTAGGCTTTTTTACACTAATCTAAGAAAATAAAAGCTCAGACCATGCATGCATCCAATTGATAATTAAGTCTCAGAAAATTAATAATTATTGCTAAACAAAAAGAGGAGAAGGAAATAAGAAAAGAGGAAGATTAAAAGCGTGGTAGCCTTTTTCTTAAAAGCGGGGTTAGAGGGGTTGTAAGCGTGAAATGGTAAAGGGCAGGCAGTTGATGCTCTATGTATGTGTTTCCGTGCATGGGTTGAGCTTAGTGGTGGTCCGGCATTTAGTGAGTGGCACTAACAAACCACCCCAAAAGGGGAAAAGATGTCACACTAATTAAAGAAGACAAATGTCAACGCCTACCTCCCAAAAAGATGTTGTCTTTCAACCTCATTCAAACCCTTCCTCAATTTCTGTGCGAGTTAGAGTTTAACGTGGGAAGTTTGAGTTTAAAAATATATATCATATGTGTTGGTTGACCTAAAAAAAATGGAGAGAAAAAAAACAGAAACTGAATCAGCCCAATTATTGTAACAGCCATCAGATCAATCGGCCACAGATGAATCCGATCAAAAAAAAAAATTTGGGCCACAGATGATCTCACGATTTCAGTGCGTTGATCCATGTATTTTATTTTCTGTTTGTCATTTATAGAAAAAATGAAGACATTAAAAATGAAATAAATTAAATTTTAACGGCGTCGTTTAAAGCCACAGCACCATTTCCTGGTTTATCACCCCATCAGAGGATCTGCTCCCTCTGGTTTTAGTTCTGTCGACTTTCACGAATCGAAAATATTAATGTAACTTTCGGTAATTTGTTCTGTTTTTTATTTTAGTTCTATCAACTTTCATGAGTCGAAAATAATCATGTAACTTTTGGTAATCGGCTGGAGGTGAATCATCTGGTTAGTGCTGATGTGGAAGAGTCTTATTGATCAACCGAAGTTTATACCTCTTATAATTAGTTAGCGGACCAAAAAGAGGAAAGACAAAAATTGCAGGACTATTTTTTATCTGAAAAAATGACTGATATTCAAACCAAATTATTTGATACTCGATTCAAGATTGTTCGATAAAAACTCGTTCAAGCTTGATTCATAGTCCTGGAAAAAAAATTATGACTAAAATAAAATAAAATTTACAGGTAACTTAAATAAAATAAAATTTCCTAAATTGTAAATATATAAACACGTATCAATACAATGTTACAACAATGGAATCCTCGTGTGCACTAAAATGTCAATCAAACCATATTCATTAATATACATATACTATAATTATTGAAAATGATCATTATCACAATCCACCAGAGAGAAGCATGGTGGCTTTTGGAGGGTATATTCAAAACCGGAGGGTTAAGTAAAGATAAGGATTTTAAAAAAAAGTAGTGAATATGAATAAACTGCCTTTAGCTTTAAGAGGGATATGCAGCATCACATGACCATGGAATACTGCTAAGCTACTTTGGTATATACTAAGCTTTTAGAAAGTAATGTAAATAAGTTGCAGGTTAAGGTACAAATACATGCCATTTGCCTCAACACCTTCTTTCCATCTTGCACAACCAGACAAACCAAAAGCTTCTATTCTATTCCATCACCATCATACCCCTCTCTCTCTCTCTCTCTAAAACACTTGCATATGTCATATTTTCCATCAGGGAATCTCATTTCCACAGGCTTACCTTTTATTCCTTTTCTTCTTTCTTCCAAAGCAAATAATTACCTAACCTTCTTTCCTATACTTTTTATCTCTTTTCACCTTCTACAGCAAATCCCCAGGCAAAACAGTACTACCTCAAGTCCACACTCTATACATTTGAGTGTCACTTAGGCAATGAATAAAGAGCAACGTCAAAACTGTCCAACGGCGAATTCTTTAACAAACGAACCGAAAAAATAATGTGTACAAAATGAAATCCACCAATTCTTGAACAGTCATTCAATTTAAAGTTCAAAAATATTACCACGCATAACAGACAAGGGGGCATGTCGATTAACATATGCAAATTCATTCTCCTAAAGATGACCAGAAGTAAGGGGGATATATAGTTAAGAGAGTTGAGCAATTATGCTCATTTTGAAATGCAAACAGAGAAGCAAACATCACAACTTTCAAAATAAAGTTTGCAGTCTGTTTACCGCAGAGTGAAGACATAATTGACCTAATTATTGGCAAACTTTAAACTCTCTTTATCTTTTTACATCCCCATCATATATTTAATCTTTTTAGTTTGTCTTTAATTACATCATAATAGCTTTTATGGAATCCTAAAAGCTTTTTATCTCAATGGAAATCTCACAACTTCGGCAAGAATGTGTCAAAGGTCAATTGCAAAGCAAAAGAATATTCAATCTAAACATGTGATTTACTTTTTACATAGAGCAAGCTAATTAGATCTACGACATACAACCAACTTGTTCAACTGTATATATTTACCTTCAGTTACATACACTTTAGTTGAATTTGTCGCACATAGAGTGACGCCAACTAATTGTCAATTATACTTAGCTTCGATTACATAGGTGAATTTCAAGTAAAACAAAGAGCAACGCCTAAATAATATACGTAAATCATGAATAAAATTGCAAAAAAGGACTCATTGGTATAATCTGAAACCAAGAATGAAAATCATCAAGTTCAATTTGCCATGATTCGCAAGTCAAGATAAGTATATAATCAACAACGTTCACATATTGTAACTCAGTGACTCCTATTCCAGCTATGGTTTTGATCCATCAGTATTAACGCCCAAATATTGAGCCAGCACATTGTTGAATGCCTGTCAAGAAAAGGACCCTATTAAGATAAATTTATCTTGCTACCATTGGCATAACACTAAACTCAGAACAAATGTGCTTTAAAATAATAAACAAGTTTTATGTCCAGCTAAATACTCATCCCAAAAGTACAAAATTTAATATAAAAAACAAAGGATACATCAGATATTAATAATTTTGAATGGACAATTATATACGTGCATCAGCATATGCACAAAAAGAAAAAGGCAGTAGGGGGAAAAAGAAGAATACAAGATAAGGTATCTGAATAAGACATTTGATCAGAGTAAACTTGTGTCTAAGGTTACAAGTAAAATACGAATAAATCTTTAATGTAACTGGCACATGAACCATGCATATAAGACAAATTAAATCACAAAACTTTATCTTTCATAGAGGCATTCAAGATTCCATCAGCATAAACAAAAGAGGGACCACCTATGGGATCACCTTCATTAATTTTATGCCAAAAAGAAAAAATACAGCAGCAAACCACTGTTTCTTCCTTGAATCAATGACTTAGAAAATGTTAATAGCATTTTGAGGAGAAATTAATCATAATATCATAGAAACTATACATTCAACATGTCATCTAATATTGTCTGCGAGAGTATACTAAGTAGTTAGAGATTTATTAACAAGATATCATGAAAAAACCACACATCTACACTTAATGATTAGAAATAATCGTAATGTAAGTGGTTAAATTGGAATAGCTAGAAAACCAAAAGATAACTGCTATTGAGTGTACAAGTCATCTTGCTAATTCAACTACTGCCTGATTTAAGCACGCATAATGTCATGAGAATGAGACAGTGATGTCATAAATGAAAAACAAACTTCAGAAATTTTTTAACGATCATAGTAGAGTACTGAAACAGAAATAAGATACCTGAGATGCAAATGACTCTTTCCCGTTCAAAAGAGCATCCATAGCAGAGGACTGGTCATCAAACACGCTATAAAATTTCTGGTAAAACTGACTCCTGAAACCATCACAAGGTTAATCAATTAAGACTCAATAAGATATCCCTTTCTTCACGAAGCACAAGAACCACCCAAAAAAAAGAAATCAACATGCACCTATCGTCTGTTCCAATCATTTGATCTATCTCCTCAAATTTCCTAGTAAGGACTTCAACTCCCACAGGGGAAAGAGCATGCAATACTAAAGCCTCCAATGTCCTTGGAAAGTTGTGCTGAAATATGCAGGATTGGTAGTTGAGAAAGAGAAACATGGTAACAAATAAGAACCGTAGAGAAATACTGTACTAATCTGCAAAAGAGACTCATCATAGATGGTTTTGATACACAGCCATTTCTGAAGAGAAAAGACATGATGTAGCAACTCACAAATAACAGGGTGATTGTACAGCAAACGTTGAACAAGCAAATAAACCCGGGGTCGAAAAGTGAAATAGAAAAATACAGTATTGATCACACAAAGAATGATCACAGATGGGTAGGAGACGCAACCGTTTCTGTAAAAAAAAAAAAAAAAAAAAAGACATGAGGAGCAACCCATACATAGCAGCTTAAAGATGGCATTACCGTCTGATAAATACAGCAGAGCTGAACAAGCAAACAAAATGCTTCTGGGCCAAAAAGTGAAGATAATAAATACACCATAGAAGCAAACAAAATAGCAAACTCATACAATTTTGTCTATTGTTCCGTCCAACATTCCAGAGCTGAAGCACTTAGTTGAGTAATAATAGATTGATCAAATTTGTACATAGTACCAATAAAGAAAGTCCAGCCAATGATGAAAATATATTCACCATTGTTTTTAAAATCTATTATTGCATACATCACATCCACTAAGGAGTTACCTAGTATAAGAATTTGAATATCATCAGCATAATTTATGTCATTTACCTGATGGAAGATACATATTTTACATAACACTAATTTAGTTTTAGCTTTAAACACAATCAGAAACTCTATAATTCATCAACAAACATTTTACTTAAAAGTGTATATCATTAAGCATTTTCAGACTAGAAAATAAATGCATCTCTATTTCGAATAAGACACGCTGTTAACATGTCTCTCGTAGAGAATATGGAGATAAGAGAAAGAGGCACATATATTAGAATAAAGCACATCTAACCATGAGCATTTTTCTTCATTATCTATTGTTAGCTATATCTGTAAAAAAAGAGGGAATGCGAAATCCAAAAGGGTGCACAAACTCACCGCCAAAGTGAGAAAGACTCTTTGAAAGGCACGCGCTTCTAGGTTCCAAACAATATTAGCAATTGGATCTTCTTCCAAGTTAAATAAATATGATTTAACAATTTTCCTCACTTTATCTTCCTCTCCACTGACAGGTTGATCCACTGGAATGTAACCTGATGGTTGGTTCTGGTTGATATGGTGATGGACTAAAGAAACAAGTTCATGAAGAGATCTAAGTGCATGCGGTTCCAATTCATGCAATGAAAACTCCTGCTCCAGCTTTCCCTTCCCACCTGTCTTTTGATGATTCAGATCCAGACCTTCATCAACTGATATCATCACATTGTGTTCACAAAGCAAGTAACATTAATTAATAAAGGCAAGTTTTTGCCATCACGATTAAAAAAAGAAGAGAGAGCAATGAACTAAAAAAAAAAAACTTCACTGTGACCTGCATTTCCATTACTAGACTGGCCACTTGCACTGACCACGTTGTTGACCACTGCAGTTGAAGGCATAGAAAGCATTTGATCCTGTCCTGATCACATGACAAGTTAAGATGCTTTATGGAAAACCTTCTGAGGAACCAGAGGTCCAAAGAATAATCAATAAGCAAAACAGTTCCAGTGAGCACAAGATAGCAGCCCTAAATGGACGGCAAATAATCAAGGAAGTGAAATATCTAAAATCATGATTATCATGTTCAGATGTCTTTAATAAAAACTATGATTAAGCATTTAATTCCACGTGACAATAACTATGGTGTTCAGCTTCTAATGACAAAGTGGTCATCTAATCCAAATTCATCTTGCAAAATCCAGAGGAAAGGAAGACTTATGAAAGGGATAGACCAAAACTTTTTAGCTCAACTATATGTGTAATTGTTAACCAGACAATTGATTGACACAAGTGCTATCAATTCAAGAAATTGATAATTGTAGCGACATAGCAGTCATCTATTGATTATATCTAGTTATCAGCACTCGGATCTTGAAGGCTTCTTTTCTCTTTTAAAGTGAGACACAATTTTAACTTGAACCACTAAAACAATTCAGAACAGACATGCAACAAAATAATAATAAGAAAAGAAGGGGCAAAATACAAGCTCAACTAGTTCCCAGGATCAGGAGACAGACATTGTTAAATTAAACACCATCAAGATATCATATACTTTGAGTCTCTAATTTATTTGCCATCAATATTCATTAAATTCAACAACCATTATCACAACAGCATAAATAATTTGTCCATCAAAATATATATAATATACCATCAAATAGGAACCAAATAATTTGACTACGTAAAAGGTAACACCTAAGTTCACAAGCATATGGAAAGGCAGCATTCATACAAGATAGTCTTCTACTGGAAATCAGATATGCAGTAAACTAGACCCAAGCACACTTCACAAGCAACAGATCGGGATAGAAGTTTGCGTACCATTTCTTTGTCAATCAACCTTCAAATCAGATTGAACGCCAAACAAACATGAGACGGAGAGAAAACATAAGTGTGCTCCAGTATAAATTAAAGGACAACTTTGACAGATAAAGAATACAATATACCTTTTCAATATTCTTCGCAGATAGTATGCATCCATGTGTTCTACCATGCCAGACATCATTTCAGACGGCCACCAGAAATTGACAGCAATAGTTAAATCTTCACTGTCCACTTGGTGGAACCTGGATTAGAGTTACAGAGACAAATTTGAGCACATAGTACAAAAAACTAGTCATTCAAATGCCATAAATGATTACCAACAATGTTGTATCTGATAGCTAATAAATTCACCATGTGTATAACAGGGTATGCAATATAAAGAAACTCCAATTCTAGCATTTTAACACAGTTAATTGCTAATAAATCAAAAAAATTCAACTAAGTCAAAAACAGTATCAGTTGTATCATTTAATATGTTAAGTTAGTTAGGAATGACGAATTCAACAAGAAAATAGACAAGTGAATAACAACATATTAATATGTAGGAGACAGAAAAAATCATGTGGATGCAATGGTGTAATTCATTATCTTGACCCATAGCAGGAGACAGCCCATGTATAGATCTTGAGAGATCCTCTACTTTGAAATTTAAGTACAGAAAGCGTAAAACTTCGGGAGGAAGATGTCACAGTATCAATAAAACCAAAAATAATGTCCCTTACAAATTTCTATTTCCCTTCCTTAGAAACAAATGCAGGCTGTCTACATAAAAACATATTCAGTCTAATTGCACTTTTTAAATTTTCTAGTCTTTATTCCGGTGAAAATAACCTCTTGTACTATACAGCCCGAATTTAGAATATACAGCCAAGAATCCATCTCCACGTTAAGGCCGCTGTCATCATTCTTATTGAGACCTTGAATCCTACAGTAATTGAACTGGCACTGAGCTAACTTGCTAGAGTTTGAAGAATAAGAGTTTCTTTCCAGGGAAAAAAAGTGAAAACTACAGTTGTTAAACAATCCAAGACTTCAGTGAAAAATTAAAAAACCGAATTAGCATTACCATCCTTCAGGAATGAACACTGAATCTCCTGCATGAAGAATAACCTTCTGGGAGTACTCATCAATTGATCTTGCCCTTGGATAGAGGCTAAAATCAGTGCTTTCTAAATGAATGGCACTGGCAAAGAAAAATAATGTCAATGAAAATCCAACTCTGATTGATGAGTAAAGAAAAATTGCAAGAGGGAAGGCTTGACACTCTGTTCTGAAACAGGGATTGGAGTTTCTTAAGTAAACAGTAACCTGTGGTTCGAGGCTTCTCCATACAGTGGCAATGGGTATAAGAATGGGCATGCAGAAGGAGGCCATAAAACAACTGGTGAACGCATTGTTTCATCCCAAATCCCAACATGTCATATTCAAATATATAAGAGTTAGAAGATATATAATTCAGTAGCATACTGATGAATGCAGAAAATACATGTGATAATGTTCGTGTAAAGGCAATATTAATTTCTTCAATACCTTTACCCAGCTGCAGTGGGTTGAATAGGAGAAGTTTTTGTGTTTACATAATCCTATAGATGATACATAATTAAGAATAGAGACTGGCCATACAACCTTAACCAAGCAATCATCACCAAGTTCCCTTGACACCCGGTTTCAGACCTCAAATACTCCAAACCAATACCAATAAAAAAATTCAAAAGAAATTAACATATTCAGACTCAAGATGGAAGAAATGAGGAACAGATTGTATTGTATCTCAAGTGAACTCCCTATTTACTTTAACATTATGTAGTTTCATCATGGACCTATAACAAAATTATACTTCACAGTTGAAGTCGGTGAACAGAAATTTCAATCCTGGTTGGCAGAAAAAAAAAAACTAACAACACATGTTAAGGGATAAGGGGATGATTACAAAGGAATATCTCAAGTCCTCTACCAATACTTACAGACATGACAATTATATTATCAAAAAACCTCATAATGTAAAATGCTGAATATTTAACTCTACGATCAGAAGGTGTATTATTCCCACCACCACCCACTTTTCTCAACATGTTAAATGGCGTAAACACTAAAATTCATGCACAGATTTCCTTACCATGTTTACATCCTGAGATTATGCATAGAAGATTGTGGTGCGGATCATAGTGAGTACTTGATCTAGTCCTGGCACTATTCATCCACAAATTGATTGAAGCCAGTAATTTGCCCTCCAAAAATGCTGGCTGTTTAAAATAAATAAATATGTTTAGTATCATATTTTCACCAAGTTCAAGCATGAGAAGTATACACGTCAGAACTGGATGAAGATGTGAGCAGAGAAATTCAGAAACATGAGATGCATACCGTCTTAATCTCATCTCTTAGGCATTCCAACTGACCCTTTTCCTTATTTTCAGCATTTACAATGGGTACCTAAATCAAAATAAAAATAAAAGCATTAAAAACCAAAGTGAGAATGACAGAAACTAAACCAAAATGGTTATCAAATTTAACGAGTGGAAAGAAAGAATAACACAGGGGTGGGGGAGGAACTTAGACTCTAGGACTGTCAATTAGACTTATGAGACAGGCCTTAGGTGGCTCAAAATTGAGCTTGATTCTCTTAGACCAGCATATATATCATATTAAGTGTAACAATTCAAAGTTAAATCCGTTCACTTCTTCATTCTAAAGCCAATCTTAAGCACTATCTTTACACAAACTCTTGTTTGAAACTGAGACAAAATTAATAGATTTTGGTGATTAACTAAGGAATTAACTATTATGTGCCTGATTGAACTAGGGCATAAAATGTGACAATGTATTTAATGTGGAATAGATATAAATACAGGATTCATGGCTGAAACATGTAATGCTTGTCACAAATTTGACTTCACAAACAAGAAATACGTAGATCCATCAAGAGTGCCCCATAAGAACATTAAAAGCATATCATACTAAGGTTGAAACTTACAGGTTTTAGACATAAAATGGCAATCTTCTATTAGGAGGATACCAAACTTTCATTGGGTTCCAACCAACATCACCACATGACCTGTCTACTCTCTTGTTTCAATTTTCATTTCATGATGTCAACGTCTCTTAAACTAATTTAATAAAGTGAGCACTTCTTTCTTTGTTCACAAGTCCTTGTCGGTGTTCCATTTCATGGTCGATAATCTAGATTAACTAACACGGAGAGAACCAGGACTGTATCATTGGGGTTACAGGCCAACTCCAAGATTACCATTTCTTTGGGGAGGGGGGGATTTTATTATCGTAGGCATATGCATATAAAACTATTAGACAAATCTTCTTTGTCATTTTCTTATTTGTGAATTTATCGACTTTATGTGAGAATATTTCTATCAATTCTTAGGATAGGTCAGTCCATACACAGTTTTGCTCTAGAGTCAATTGTGGCCCCTGCTAGTAGACGGTGCGATTAGTCGCCTGGTTTAGTCGGTCCCTAGGCCGAATATCTAGTCACAGAAAAATGATACATGGATATTTACAAACTGACAAGACCTTCATTCAAGACATCCTAAGAACTGAATGAAAAACATCAAAGGCCTAAAATCCAAAACCCTGACAACTTCTTAAACATGTAGATGTCTGAAGTCTTTCTACTTTTGGGTAAGGCCAATTAAGCTTAATCCTAAGCCAACACCCAAAAAAAGAGTCCTTAGTACTTCTAAGATGATTTTATTTATTATTAAAGAAGCCATTTTTGCAGTAAATGCTTAGGTTGAATACAGACATGATTAGTTACTTAATGCAATCACTTGGTGACTCTTTCTCACTTCTTGTCACACATGCAACAACAAGGCAACAAGTACTCAGAAATACTAAAATGTGCAACGCAAAGGTCAGCAGCCCCATTGTATTCAGAGTAAACAAAGAAAGTCCAATTTCATTCACTTAATGAATTTCTAGTCTCTCAAATGGAATGAATTTCTGATTCCCAAGTTTAAATTGTGTGTGAGTTTATATTTACGTATATTATATATAAGTGTGTTCAGGTTCACAGTTTGTGGTGGGGATAGACCCTGCTCCCACCATAGTCTAACCGCTCTCGAGTAAGCATATATTTTGGTTGAGCCTTTAAGTTTCAACTTGACTACAGTGAGACTTGTTGGATTATGACTCGCAACCTGTGCTAGATAAATTTGATGAGGAGATTCTTCTCCTGTGGCGTTGTCACCATGCTGAGAAGTAAGTCCAAAACTCTCATGCTTTCTTGATTCTGAAATGGAGTCTCCGTCATCATCTTCATATTGTAAAAGATCTTTGCAGTATCCAATAAAGGTAGAAAATGGCAAAGGAACCTGAGAAAGTCAGAACAACTTTCATCAATGAGAATCAGTGTTTCTAGTTTCAAATTATCTTTTCCTGTAAATAAAGAAGAAAATTTTACCCTTTCATGACTTCTAATATCTCCATAAAATGCAGGTGCAGATCTGGATAGCATCGCTTCCACAACCGAGGAGCCCACTAATTCCTATTTTTCATGGTAATGTCTCAGGTAAAACTGAAGAATTGATTAATGTTTAGGATAAAGACAAATCATCAATAACTCAGCCCAAACCTTATCCCAATATTACATAGTATAAAGTTGACTTATCTATGATATTAATGGTGAATGACACCTTACATAAGTCTAAATGTTTGTATTTAGGAGAAGAGATCTCTCATCCTTACCTTCTCTTAACTAATAAAACATTTGTTTCTTATAAAAAAAATGTTTAAAAAATACACCCTACAACCTATTAATGAAAGATCTGAACTACTATAACACCGAACCACGTAATTGATCCCAGTACTAAAGATCCAAATTTCAATAACATTGAATCATGAAATTGATCCCAGAAGTACTGCAAAGTGAAGATCTTAAACAAGATTTGATATTAAATAGTGTGGAATATGCAAAGATACAGTTTTCGAGTGTTTGTCCTATTTCATGAGCCGTCCGTAAAACACCTGTGCATTAACATTTGGAACACTACACTCGAACCACATAAGAGTATCATTCTCAATATCAATATTCATTAACCTTCCACCATTTCATCTTTTCCTAAACAAAGTTTTTTACTATTCTTCCAACCTCCGTTGTTTCCAAGTATTTGCAGATACGAAGTCACAATTTTAATATCCACAACACCCTAGTGTTTTGTCTCCATAGATTCCAAAATTGAGTCATAATTGGTATCGGTGGTTAAACACAAGTATGCATTTCACGAAATGTATACTGATAATGAAAGCAAGTCAATTCGTTTCTTCATCTATATTTCCATCCGAAGTTCTTTAAACCACTACCGCACATTCAACTTACCTGTAAGTAGTCGAGTCCGCCATCAGAGACGTTCCATTTAGAAAACGCTTTCCAGTCCTTTACACATCCAGTGAACACCTTTCAACCGAAAACAATTAGTTATGTATTTACAGTGCGTGCTAGAAATCTAAAAAGAAGTAATTACAGCGGGGACATTTTTCTTCTCAATCTGAGAGACGAACTCTTCCGGCGATGGGATTCCACTGTATCGGCGAATTTCCGGAGATGCTTCCATTTTCTCTGATGAGGAAATATGATGGCGGGTTTACAAGGTTCACTTCTAAAGCGCGTTTGTGAATTATATTGACGTCATTGATAGTTGCTAAATGCGAAAAATAAGGTAAAGTATTATGGGAAGGTATTGTGCATGTGTAGAATTGAAAAAATAATATTAAGTAATTTTAGGGCTTGTTTGTAAAGTTATTTGAAAAGTGTAAAATCATTTTTTTTTAAAGTTGGTGAAACCTAATTTTTTAAATAAAAAAATGATTATAAGTTTCTAGTTGTTTTTACAAACAAGCCCATTGTGTGATGAACCTTGTATCATGAAAATTGTTTATATAAATTAATAAAGTATTATATAAACTATTTTCATGATATAAACCATTTTGTGATACAAAGTTTATATTTATGAATTTATTTATTTTGTCTTGTTAAAAAGTAGAATGATACACAATATCCACTCTTATAAATTTATTTTTTCTTTTTCACACAATACCTATTCGAAAAATAAATTTATTATTGATTAAAATAAGATCATATATTATTTAAAAATTTGAATTATGATGCATTCAAAATTAAGACATAAAAATATTCAGGTACGAAAGAATTTCATATTAGAGCCCAAATTTCAAATTAAGTCTCAATTTAAGACTTTAATTTTAAAATATCTCAAATTAAGATCTATATTTTAATTTTTTTTCTCAATTTAAGATCTAATTTTAATATATTTGTCTCAATTAAAGGCTCTGTCCATTTATCTTTATTTTTTTAAAGCTTCTCTAACATAATAGTAATTTTTTTGTATTTAATTAATTTTTAGGTATAATATATCAAACTAAAAATAAATAAATAAATAAAATTTTATGCAACTATTAAACATATTTTAAAATTTATTTTTTCTGGTTGAACGATGAATTGAAAAAAAAAATTACGCCAAATATGAACATTAAATAAAAATTATAATTTTTAAAATTTTATATTATAAATCGTAATTCAAAATAAAATATTATTATGTTTTAAGTTTCTTATAAAAAATTACACTGAAATAAAAATAAATGGATCGGGCCTTGAATTGAGACAAAAATATTAAAATTGAGAAAAAAATTAAAATATAGATCTTAATTTGAGACACTTAAAAATTAAAATCTTAAATTGATACTTACCTTAAAATTTAGGTCCTACTGTGAAAGTACAATGAGCTTGAGAAAATTGGTTCCTTATGAAGATTCTCTCCTTTAATGTAAGAGGAATGGGCAGCAGGGTGAAGATAAAGGAGGTCCAAGATCTCATCAGGAGACATAAGGTAGATATTGCTTGTATTCAAGAATCTAAGTTAGAAAATGTACAAGAAGGCTTGTGTAGAATGTTGTGGGGCGGAGTGAAATGTGGGTGGGCTGTTAGGGATTCATCAGGAAGGTCTGGAGGGATTATTCTCCTCTGGAATTTAGACAAATTTAGTTGCACAAATTGGTGGCACATTGAGGGAGCACTAGTTGCAACTGGTCTATGGGAAGCAGAAAAAACTAGATGTAGTATCATTAATATTTATGCGCCATGCCCAATTGAAGACCGAATAAATCTTTGGGGGAGTCTTACTAATATTATTCAACAGCTAAGAGACACAAGCATTTGTCTGATTGGAGATTTCAATTCCATCAGGTATGATCACGAGATAAATGGGGCAAATAATCTGGTAAGCAAGCGGGATATCAGAGCGTTTGACGAGTTCATTTGCAGTTCGAACCTCATTGATTTGCCACTCCATGGGAAGAAGTTCACTTGGTACCAACCAAACGGAAGATGCAAAAGCAGACTGGATCGTATTATTGTCAATAATGATTGGCTCACGAATTGGCCAAGCTCTACCCAAAAAGGTCTACTCAGGTCTATCTCTGACCACTGTCCTTTATTACTGGAAACACACTATGTTGATTGGGGGCCAAAACCATTCTGGTTTATAAATGCATGGATTGGTCATCCTGATTTTAGAAACATCATAGAGGGTTCTTGGCAGAATACTCTAATTAATTGATACACATATTTTGTAGAGTGTTGAGAATTGTAAACTGATTTGTAATAAATCCTTTGGTACCTTACACATTGATTCAATTGTATAATATGTATTACAATTAGATTCTACCTTTTTTTAAATTGCATTTTGGTTCAAAAGTATGCATCTAGCAGGGCGGATCCAGATACTTAGTAATGAGGTGGGCTGAACGTAATTAATTAATTCATTAAATTTCATCAAAATATATATTGAGAATCAATTTCACCATTTATATTATGTGTGTATTTTTAAAGTAGTGCAAGAAAATAAGATTTTGTCTACAAAATTTTCCAAAAATAAACTTTTATGGTGGAATTGTCTAACTTACCTAAAAAGAATTCAAATTTTGTTATCATGTAAGCATTTTTATTTCTTAACCTACAAATATTTTTTTTACAAAATCAATTCAATTTGCATATGAAATAAAAGTTCTATGTAATTAATAATCTACAAATATAATATCAATAAAAATTTACCTATAAACAATTTATCTACGAAAACTTTGTATGTAAATTATTTGTAGATATGAAATAAAATATCTTTATCTGTAAAAAAATTTGTAAAAATTTTCATAGTTAATTATCAATACAAATTTTTTTATTGAAAATTATATAGTCATATTGATAACTTCTAAAGCAATGCTTTATTTTTTTAGTGATTTTTTTTTTTTTATTGAAAGGTGTTCATTTGATACTATAATGACACAATTGATATTATTTTAAATTATACTATAAAATTATTATATAAAAAAATTTACTCAAATTTCATATCCTATGTCCTTAACTTGAAAAATATCATGACCTACATTATTTATTAATTGTTAATTGAATTCAAAATTTTAATAAGAGTTAAAAAAATATGGTGGTATTAACTCCCTAATAAATCTTGGTATTTAAATATTAACAAGTGTTTTAAAAAAAATTGATATGGAATATGAATTTAATATGTGATATAAAAATTAAGTATATTTGTACAAAGTCAATTTAAAATCATAACATAGTTAATAACAAATAAATAAATGGTATTGAATTATAAAATTCTGCAAATCAACAAAACAACTTGACTCAATAATATGAAATTTGCAAGCAATGAATTTTTTTTAAAAAAATAAATTGAGTGTGGGCTTACTAGATAAAATAACTTATTTAGACCTATGTATATATGGAACTATTTTGGGCATGTGCAACCCTTTAATAGATCCGCCCATGGCCTTTAGACCTATGTTTTAAAAAACCGGTCCGATCGCTAATCGGACATAGTAACGTACGGTTCAAAAGCGTTCGACCGGTCATCTATTAAAGGGCTTAAGAACTGATCAAAAGCGGTTTTAATTGGATTGAACCGGCTGCTAGAAAGATTTTTATTAAAAAAATATTATTTAGGGGTTATTTTGCAATTTAAGAAATTTCTTGATACCCTAATATATTTATTGAAAAAATCTAAAAAAGACGAAGAGCATGATGCCTAAATTCATTGACGTTGACATCTATCTCCGGTGGTGTGATTAGCGTTGCAACAACTTTAAGCGGTCCAGTGTCTTCATTATATATTTATTACAAATGATTAAATTATATAATATTATAATTTGTATATTATATAATTATGATATCATATCGACTCAACCGCTTTATTAACGGTCTGACCGATCAGACCCGGTCCGACCAAAAAAGCTAAAGTGTTCGGTCAATGTCCGCTTCCGCTTTTTAAAACATAGCTCTAGACCAATCTATACTCTGCTTTCAACTGTCTTTTTTTTACGGGGATCACCCAAATTTGTGTTATAATATAGTATACACTTCAATGCATACACAAGTATACATCATATGCCACTACGCATGCACCTCACTGTACTCCCTCAGAGCTGGTTGTAGGTTTACTTTGTTAAACAGTTGGTTTTACACTGAGTTTGCTAGCAAAAATTAGTTAGAATCATATATCATGTGACATCTTATAGAATTTAAAAATAAACTCCTTACACCTTTAAAAATAAACTCCTTATACCTAATAAATTGTAAAAAATAAATTGAGATATTCTAATTTATTTTTTTCAACACCTTCACCACACCCACATGTCTCACCCCGAACTCCGTCACTACATTACAACACTTTCATACAACTTTTGTTGAGTCTCTGTTGGTATTTGCAGGCAACAACTAAATGATTACATTTGTTTTATTTATTTTGTCTTTAGTCCATGCTTCATTATTAATTAATGTTTAGTTTTTTTTTTCAAACTTTGACTCAAAATATTAAAGATAGTTGAGAGGATTATTGATGATAATACACTTTTTTTTAGAAAACAAAAATCAACAATTATGGGACATTTGTTTATGTTTTTCAAAAAAAAAATTATCCACCTTCAATTATACCACAGAGGGAGAGGGAGAGAGATTAAATTAGAATGTGAATCAATTTATAATTAATTGATTTGAATTGATATACTTATTTTAAAGAGTATGGAGAATTGTGAATTAAT
The DNA here is from genome assembly GCA_026898435.1 of Prunella vulgaris. NCBI lineage: Eukaryota > Viridiplantae > Streptophyta > Magnoliopsida > Lamiales > Lamiaceae > Prunella > Prunella vulgaris. Next base: position 33,802 of record JAPKLY010000100.1, read on the forward strand.
TTGTAATACTCCCTTAGTCCCTATTACTTTTGGAGGCACGATTCTAAAGAATTTTTTTTTTTTGAGTAAAATGTGTAGGATGAAGATTATGAGGTAGAGATTTTAGGATTTATTACATCTAGGGGGCTTATCTACACTCCATTACACATTCTAGGATACAATTTTTTAAAAGTTACAATCAAGGGCTAAATTTGTACAAATAGGGGTCAAATTGTTACAATATTTACAAATCTTACCTGCTAACTCATCTGCCAAAACCAGTACATTTTCCTGCGGTGAAGTCTATTCACAGTACCTAGGAATTTAGCATCTCTCTCTCTCTCTCTCTCTCTCTCTCTCTCTCTCTCTCACACACACACACACACACAAAACAAACACCAGCTATAGGGGGTCGCCTCTCTGTTGATTCAAATTTGAAATAGTCGTTCTCTTCTCTCTCTCTCTCTCTCTCTCTCTCTCTCTCATTCAATAATCTCTTATATCTCTCCTCTCTCTCTCACTCTCAAGAAGGTCGGTGGAGTGGTGGATTAGACGGTGAGTAATGGATTTGACGGTGGTGAGTGTAGAATTCAACGGATTCACGGTTTAACGATGAGAGTTGTCGGAGTGGGGGCGGCGATTCACGACATAAGTTTTTTTATTCCAATGAATGGCGGAGCAAGAAGAGAGAGATTACCGTCGGCAGGGACTGTCAAGTCTCCAGGGAAAAAACTGCTGCAAAGAAGCTACGTTGCTTCGATTATTCAAAACAGAGGTAGGTTGAGGGGGATTTGACGCGGCGGTGACTCAGATATTAGGGAAAATAGATGAGCAGTAAGTGGGGGATTCGTCTTCACCGGTAATGAATTTCAGTGCGTGTGAAGGTTTCGACTTCGTCTTCTCCGACAAGTAGGCGACAACTTTCAGGCATGGTGGACAGTTTTCGAAGGATTCCGGTAATGAATATATTAAAGTACTAATTCATACTCAAAAGTACTATAAGAATATACTAAGGTACTGTAAGAATATACTAAGGTACTGTAAGAATATACTAAAATACTGATTCATACTCAAAATTACTGATACATATCCTAAAGTACTTTCGCTATTCGTCGGAGATGAATTAATAGTAGCTGGAAATTTTCACCGATTCTTTGAATTTTCCTTAGAACTTACACATTTTCTTTGAATTTTCTCCGATTCTTTAAATTTTCATTAGAAAAGTATTGTAAGAATAAACACTGAAATACTTATCGCAGAAAAAAATATCGTCAAGTGCCTCCTAATGTCGTCAAGCGTTTTGCCGGACTTTTGTAGTTTTCACTTTTCGCGAGGGGAGATTTTGAAATCATCGGTGAGGTTGATGTAAATAACAGTAATGAATTTCAAAATTTTACTATAATAAATATCAGTGTTTTCATAACCTGACCGGTGATTAAACCGGACAGAGCACCGATTACCGGTTCAACTGGTCCAACCGGTTGGACCGGCGGTCTAACCGTTGAAATCATTCAAGTCTATTTTTTTAATATTATATATATTACATTAAAAAAATAAGTTCATATTCTCATATAAATTTTTATTAAATTATAAATTACATATTGAAATAAGCACAATAGATATAGAGAATCAAAATCAAAATACTCAAAATAACTCAAGTTATAACATCTGATTGTAGATAACAACATGTTTCATAACTCATGCATAGTAAATTCTCAACTTAAAATATTACTATGAAAATTTAAAATATATATATATATATATATATATATATATATATATATATTGTAGAATAAATTAATTTTAGGAGTGAGACGTGTCTCAAGATTTAATTTAATAAAAAACTTAAAAAAATAAATTAAAAAAATTAAAATATAAAAATAGGCTGGTTCAACCGGTTTTTTCCGGTTTTGGCTGATTTTTATCGGTTGAACCGTAAAAACAGTTTTTAGGGGGTAACCGAACTGGTTCTATGGCCGGTACTACCGGTTCTAAAAAACAGTAATAAATATTAGAAAAGTCATTAAAAGTAACATCAAGTCAAACAGTAAAAAGCTTAATTTTTGTACTATTTTCAGAACAATTAATATATCAAGATTTGGGGCAAAAGTCCCTATTTGTAAGTAAGGGAAATTGTTATCCCTATTTATGTTTAGGCTCTTAAAAAACCCTGTATCGTAAGTGCCCCGATATTTTAAAGGTGAAATTTTAAGAAATAATTTTATTTTTAGAGTATGTAAACTTTTGTGGGGCAAATAAAAAAAGAAAATATGGTAAATTTTGATGGATGAAGCATGAAGGTAGTATCTTATATTCCCCTAAAAAAATTTGATTATTCATTTCTCCTAAAAAGGAAGGGTTTTTTAAAAGTAATATTACCCTTTAAAACGTATCTCTTAAAAATATTATTTAATTACCCCTCATATGATCATATCATATCACAATATTTCCTATTTAACCTTTCCTCCATAAAATAACTTTCCTCATAAAAAGCTCATTTATTCATAATAAAATATAATTATACACCCGCAAATAAAAAATAATTATATACCACAAATACTAATAAACAAAATCATAATGAAGAGAGTAGTTTATATCCTTATTTAACTATACACATTACTATTTTTTATTATTACATTATTTTATTAACTATTTTCACTCGCTTGAAATGAATAAATTTTTAATTTTGATTTTAAAAAGTAAAATGCAATAAATAGGAATTATAAGATGTTGATACAAGAAATTGACCTCCAAGATTAAAAAGAAGATTAATTAAAGTAGTGACAAAAGATGAGATTAATCAAGTTGTGATCATAAGAACAAAGAAAGCACGTTACGCTCCAAACGACCAAGTTAGAGGAACAAAAGTATGCTCAAATGTGCTAAAAGATGTTGCAAGAGGTGAGCAATAAAAACTGATTGATATCTCTACTCATACGTGTTGATAGAATTTATTAATCATGTTCGTTTATGTGGCTATTATATCGTATTAATTCTACCAAACAATAATCTAAGATTTCGTGTTTATGTTCTTGAGAGAACTATATGGAAAGAGAAAGTAGAAGATTTAGAGAGAGAAAGTATTTGTTGTATTATGATTGAGATTGTATTGAAAAATTGTGTAATAGTTACAAGCAAGGATGAAAATATCGGTACCCTGAATTTATGGATATATAGGTGGAAATATCGATATCGGTAAAAAATAGAAAATTCACGGAAATTTCATTAAAATAATGGAAATTTAACATGAAATTTTAGACAATATTATTATTAGTCTTAATACATTAATTGAACTTAAAATCTCAATAAAATGAGAATCTTACAACAAACATATCAAGAAAACATACGTAAGAACTATAAAACGATACAACAATTGTTCATAATTATTGAATATTACACAGCTAATACCAAAATGATGTCCTATGAGCCTCAAATGTAAAAGAAGAAAGACCATCTTGGTCTAAGCAATAATGGTACCAAGTCCCGAGGATTGAGAATTGAAAAAAAAAAAAAAAATTATTTCCCGAAATTTCCCAAAATTTTGACCGATAAATTACCGAAATTTCCACGATATTTCTCGATAATCTGCACATTTTGAATTACCCTGGACCGATATCGATATAGTAACCGAAATTTCCGATATTTTCCCGAAATTTGACCAAAATTTTGGAAAAATAATCGTTCAAGTGAATTTCCATATCGGTACCCTCAAATTTCGGCAAAATTTCGCGAAATTTCAAACCTTGGTTACAAGAGAGGTCTTATTTATAGGTGTGCGAGTGTGAGGTAGCACCTTATGAGCCTATTTAGCTTCCGGTGTCGACGAAGGTCCGTAACTTTCGTCTTGGTCCCTCACCCTGCTCCCTATACAATGCCTCATTCTACTACATACACTTGTCCTATTTATATATCCGCTATTCGAGTTCCTCAACCGGACGAGCTCTTGGGCGAGCTCTTTCCTGAGTGAGGGCCTTCAGGTTGGTCGAGCTACCTGGCGAGCTCCTGGGCCTTCAGTGTAGGGTTGGGCTTCTGCTCGACCTCTGTGCTCGCGGGCGAGCTACCCCTTAGTGGGCGAGCTCCCTCGCGAGCTCCCCTCTATTGTCCGATCGATAAGCTGGCCTCGGGCCTCCGGGGTCTGGGCGAGCTCCCCTCCACCTCGCCGAGCTCCAGCGACCTGCCCAGCCTTCATAATTATTTCGACGCCAATCGTGTTAGCTCGCTTTGTCAACATTTGCCCCCAGCTCGCACACATCATGATTTATCTAATGTGTGAGCGAGTTAGTTTGTCTCCGCGGACAAGGGTTCGAGTAACGGCGAGCTCCATTAGGGCAGGAGCCGAGCTAGGAGGCTAGCTCCTTCATGGCGGTTACTCAGCCGACGTGGTGCGAGAATCCAGGCGTCGTGCACGCTTATTTAGGCATCGTTTCCAGCGTCCATCATGGCCATCTTTCAAATATTTTGCAAAATGGTCCCTGCACTCCTCACATATTTGACCTCGCCCCGACGTCTAACCCTGCCGCTGCACCCGATTATTGGTCGGTTCCTACTCGACAATAACCTTGCCATCACCCAGCTTACCCCCAACGCTTGGAGTAATTTATTGGCGGTGCTGGCGGTTTTTGGGCTGGAGGGGTACGAGAACCGGCTGACTACCACCGAGATCAACGAACTCCTTGCCGTAACCCGGCAAGTGAACGATGGCAAGGGGTATTACTACCTGCGAGCTCGCCAGGGGGAGAAATTCTTGGGGGTCCTCCCGAATAAGGTCCGCGACTGGAAGCAGTTATTTTTTCTTTGTGGGCGGAGACTGGCAAAAATACGAAAAAGTCAATGATTTAAATACTAAAGTCAAAGGCGTCATTGACTTTTTCGTATTTTTGCACGTTTTAAAATCAAGCAAATCTACCCAAAAGCGGATGGGTAATTGTAGTAGAGCAAGTATACGACCAAGTAGTATCGACCTAGAATTTAGAAGTGTAGTGGAGCCCCGGCTTTGTATCGTCATGATACTATAGTGACTAGTCCGGTTGGCACAAAATATAAACAAGCAACAATTATCTAGAAAGCAAATAAAAATTACCAACTAACTTTCAAGACGAAAGTGCAAGAGAGATGAAATGCTTCGGGTGTTATCCTTATGATTTCAATTAATGTAACTCATGTTCTAATTACCTATCAATTGATATTTTATTGGGTGTGATAAAAGCTACCACTAAGCAAATGAAGACCGGTCCCTTTTGAGGCTTGAGTGATCAATTCTAGTTAACTAGCACCTAATTAACTACCAACGGCTCCTAGGATAGTGAACGCTAGGAGGTTCGCACAGATACCGTCCCTAGTTTCCCCCTTCACTAAACACCCTAATTCACAATCAAAGCATCTAATGTCCCTTAATGGTAATTCTAAGCAATCTACCCCCTCTCGGGTCAATAGACCACTAATTGAATCTAATTAATTACCCAACATTTCTTCACATGACCAAATAACCACACATCCAACCCTAGTTGCAACACGTAATCATCAATCATGGAATACTAAATCAAATAAATTAATTAAATCAAGGAAAACACATTAATACAATCATATCACCAAATTCATAGCAAAATCAAGATAATCAAAACACAAACACATCAATCTCCATCATAATTCAAACACCCAAAGCTTGAAACAATTAGCTCATAGCTAAAATCAACAATCTCATGGATAAAAACATCAAGCCCAATTCAATACCAAAATAATAAACTAATAACATAAATATTAAACCACTAAAAATAAAGACAAAGGGTAGAGATCACCTCTAAAGTGTCAATACAACTTGAATCCTCAATAATCTCAGAAATTCCAATGAAATAAACTAAGAAAACTGAAAACCCTAACTACTATGTGTATTAGTGTGGGTAGAGGGTGGGGAGAGGAGCTCCTCCTCTTGTGGTGTTCTAGCCTTTTCTAACCTCCTCCCCCTCTTGTAGTGTTCAAGCGTTTTCTAACCTCCTCCCTTCAAGCTTTTTCTAACCTCTTTCTAAAATCTAAAAATTCAAGTATATACAGTGAGGGATAGGGTTTAAGAAATGAATTTACAATTAAAATCCTGAAAAATCGCATTTTTACCCCTCTGCCGAGTCAACTCGGGGTTGACTCAGGGCGAACTCGGTCAACTAGCGAGTCAACTCACTCTGACTCAAATAACACATGCACGGTTTGGATGTTGAGCACGGTCGAGCTGAAGTTGGTCACCCGTGCATAATTCTTCGAATTATGTTGTTCGGGATGGAATTTTAGGCACGGGTCGAACTTAAGCATTTAATCGTGCAAGTTCATTTTCTTCAAACGAGTCGGGTTAGGTGTGAATTGGAGCTCCGGGCTGTGGGCAACTGAAAACAGGGCCGAAAATGATGGAGGCATGGCGGTTCTCGAAATCTGGGGCGGTGGCTGCTGGCAGTCGCTTCCGGCGCGACGACGGCTTCTGGGCAGGCTCCGGCTACAAATTCCGGTGACGCTGCGAACAGGGACGGTGGCTGGAAGGCTGTGCATTGGACTGGATGTTGCAGACTCGACGGCGGTCGGCGGCGTAAGCAGACGGAGGCGTGGCTGTTGGGTTCGAGCTTTCTTCTTCCCAAGGTGGATTCCGGCAAGGCGCGGCTGTGTGAGAGAGATGTGGGCTGTGACGGTTGTGCTCGGACGGTTTTCGGCAGGTTGCTTGGTTCAATCAGAGGTAGAGATGGCTCCTGTGGCATTTTTTTTTCTTTTCCGGGAAATGGGTTGTGGCTTGTAGAGGATGAGTGGTTGAGAGTTGTGTGAATGAGAAGTTAGCCACGTTTCACCTCTGTTTGCAGCTTTGGTCTTGGTCAAACAATGGATTGCTGAATACTTGGTCAAAGTACGGAACCAACAGCTGCTATACTAACCATACTTATTGGTCTTGAGATTTAAATTCCATGATCCAACTTCAATTTTTTAATGGGCCATTAGTAATTGAAGAAGAATACCAATCTTTTGGGCCTTCAATACTTAATAGAAATATATATGGGCTTAACCCATTTAATTTCTACTCTCGATTCTTCTTGACTTACCCCGTCAATTGGCTCCACAAATATTAATGTCCATTTTGCTCCCAAAAAATCATCAATTTCCTACAAAATATAAACAAATGACTTTCTTGGCCATTAAGCACAAGAAATCAATTTAAAGTATAAAAATGAAAGAAATCCTATAGAATATATCAAATAAAACACACAAAATATGAGCAATTCTAACACAAATCACTCAAAATATGAGGAAGAGGAGGTCGCGGGTGAGGAGGGACGGACCCCGCCCACCATGGAGCAGCTTCAGGATGCCTGCGGAGATGCTATGCTGAACATAGGGGAGCTTGACACCAGCGGGCTCACGGGCAACATCACCTCTGAGGCCGAGTTCGCCCTCTCGGCCGGCCAGGTCGCCATAAACCCCGCCGACGTTCCTGTCGCCCCCACTGCTCCGGGTTCTTAGATTAGTAGCTCGCTGGGCTGTATAACTCGCCCAGAAAGAGCTCATTTTTATAGCTTTCTATTTTTGGTTTTTGTCCAAGTAGTTGTAGCTCGTCAGGCATGTGCAGCTCGCCTAGAAGGAGCTTTTTTGTACTTCACATATGGTTAGCTGGTCGACCTTTGTGGCCAGCAACACTACTTATACTTAGGGATTTTTCAGGCATCATTTTTTGCTTGAAAATTCCTCAAGTATTTTTGAATGAAGTTCGAGCTTTTTGTTTCAACTCTGCACACCTACGTTTTTGTGTTTTACGTTATAATTTTAATTGGCTCGTTTATATACATTTTTCGGGTACTCAATTGTTCGTCTTACTCTACTTTGAGAAGTGAATCGTTCGTTTTACGTCACTTGGGACTGCGAATCGTACCTCTGTTTCAATAGTACATATTCTTCGTCTTACACCACTTAGGGCCGTAAATTGCTCATCTTAAACCACTTAGGGTAGCAAATTGTACTTTGTTTAATTCACGTTGGGCAGTTGGGTTTCACGAACCTTGCCTTAGACATTTTAATCATCTTTTTCGTGAATTTTTCTAACTTATGACAGCAGGTGCTTGGTGACCCTTTGGGAAGGGCACCTTTCTCGACCTTGGGCACTTCGGCCTTTGCCTTCGAGCATTTTGATTATAACGTTTGAGACCTTGGCCCTTGCGCATTACGAGGCTTCGAACATTGGGTGGATCATGGACCTTCGAGCAGTGGGCGAGCTATGGCAACTCGCCTAGCTGGCGAGCTGTATGAGCTCGCCCAGCTCACATGACTTGACAACTTTTCTGAATTGATAAATTTTCCCAACTTCTTATAGCAGCGTAATTTACATTGGCCGCCATCAACATTTCTGATGTGAACCTTCATCTAATCTATTACAGGGTCCTGGTCTATTGATAAAACTTTTTTAGATGCGCCGCACTCCAGGTGTATGATGAGGCGTTGCCCTCTGCGTCTTCGAGGTCGTAGGTGCCATTTGGCCAGGCTGTGGTGACCCGGAATGGTCCTTCCCAATTTGACCCGAATACACCCGGTGGGGCCATCAATTTCTTTTTCAGTACTAGATCCCCAACTTTGAACCTTCGGTCTCGGACCTGGGAATTGTAATACTTTTCGGCTCTACGCTTGTAGGTGGCGTTCTTCATTTCTGATGAAGCTCTGGTCTCTTCGATTAGATCTTTCTCTACTGCCAAGGCTTCATCATTCTTTTCTTCATCGAATCCTACCACCTTCCAAGTCTTGTTCTGAACTTCAACGGGCACTACTACTTCAGTCCCGAAGGCTAAGGCAAACAGTGTCTCTCCGGTGCTGGCTCGGTATGATGTTCTGTAAGACCATAGGACCTCCGGGAGTTCGTCTGCCCAGCTACCTTTCTTATCCTCGAGGCGGAGCTTCAGTATGTGTTTTAGAATTTTGTTAACCGCCTCGACCTGGCCGTTTGACTGCGGATGGTATGGCGTCGAGTAGTGCTTCTTGATGTTCCATGAACTACAGAAGTCTCTCAACTTTTGACCGTCAAACTGCCTTCCATTATCTGTGATGATCGACTGTGGGAGTCCAAATCGGCAGATCAGGCTCTTCCAGATGAAGCTGATCATCCTCTATTGTGTTATCGTTGTAAGTGCTTCGGCTTCAGCCCACTTAGTGTAATAGTCTACTGCTACAACAACAAACTTTACACCGCCTCTGCCAGATGGAAATGGGTCGATCAAGTCGATACCCCATTTTGCAAAAGGCCACGGGCTGAAGATCGACTTCAGTTGGTTGGCCGGGGAGTGGATGTTAGGTGCGAAGAGTTGACACTTTCGGCACCTCCGGGTGAAGCTAATGGCATCCTTGCGAAGAGTGGGCCAATAGTACCCTTGTCTGATCGTCTTATATGCCATGGCTTGCCCCCCAGCGTCACTTCCGCAGATTCCTTCGTGAATTTCTTCTAACACCTAGAACCCTTGTTTCTTAGATAGGCATTTGAGCAGAGGTAGAGAGAATCCACGTTTGTAGAGTTGGCCATCCAGCAGCGTATATCTGGCAGCTTGCTTTACTAGCCGACTGGCTTCCCAGGTGTCTACGGGGGTTGTTCCGTCCTTTAAGTATTTTTGGATCGGAGTGCACCAATCTTCACCATCTTCACTGTCCTCCTGCCCCCCACTTGAGTTCTAACTTACTTTGTAATCGGACGTCGAGGGGTTCTTCAGCTTGGTGATTACAACCTCCGTGAATTCGGCCTCGCCGTTACTGGTAGCTAGCCGAGCTAGGGCATCTGCTTGCGTGTTTTTCAGCCGCGGTATCTGATTGATGTAAACCTGCGTAAACATCGAGATCAGATGCGCGACTATCTTCTGGTAGGTCATCATCTGCTGGTCCTTTGCCTCATACTCCCCCCGGACTTGGGATATTATTAGCTGGGAATCTCCGAAAACTTGAAGATTGGTTGCCCCCACAGCTAATGACAGCCTAAGTCCAGCTATCAAAGCTTCGTACTCCACCTCGTTGTTGGTCACTCGAAAGTCAAACCGGATTGCGGAGGTGAAGACTTGTCTATCTGGGCTGATTAGGACTACGCCAGCGCCTGCTGCTGTGCTGGTTGATGACCCGTCCACGTAAAGGTGCCACGGAGCTATACGCCCCCTCGTCGGATCTTGTGGAAAAGTTAGCTCGATGATAAAGTCGGTGAGCGCCTGTCCCTTGATCGCTATTCGGGGTGCGTAGGTTATTCCGTATTGGCTAACTTCTAGTGACCATTTCAGCAGACGTCCGGCGGTGTCCGACCGTTGTAGTATTTGCCTTAGTGGGAATGTTGTCAACACCTCCACCGGGTGGTCGAAGAAGTAGGGCCTCAATTTTCTAACACTCATCACCAGTGCATAAGCTAGCTTCTCTGTCAGGGTATACCGCAACTCAGCTTCGTGCAAGACTTGACTTACGTAGTACACTGATAGGTGTGTTTTCACCTCTTCTCGGACCACGACGGAGCTAATGGCAACCTCCGACGCAGCCAGGTAGAGGTATAACTTCTCTCCCGGTATTGATTTCGATAGGACCTGTGTATCTGCCAGGTATGCTTTAATGTCTTCAAAGGCTCGTTGGCATTCGCTTGTCCATACGAAGTGGTTTTTGAGGTGGAGCTTGTTGGTTTTGGCCGCCTCTTTATACCTTCGAGTGTTTGCCTTGATTGCCTAAAAAAATGGACTGTTTCGATCACCGGACCTAGAGATGAATCTGTTCAAGGCTGCCATACACCCGGTTAACCTCTGGATTTTCTACACGGAATCGGGTACGCCCATCTCGATTATGCATTGGACCTGCGTGGGATTGACCTCGATTGCTCGCTGGCTCACCAGGTGCCCCAGGAACTTTCCTGAATGTACGCCGAAGCTTGTTTTCTTGGGGTTCAACTTCATGTTGTAGTGGCGTAGCATGTCGAAGGTCTGCTTTAGGTGGTCAAGGTGATCCTCCTTTCTCAGACTCTTGACTACTATGTCGTCCACGTACACCTCCATGGACTCTCCGATGTGTTGGTCAAATATTTTATTCACTAACCTTTGGTAGGTTGCTCCGGCGTTGATGAGTCCGAACGGCATCCTTTCCCAGCAGTACTTGTTTTTGTTGGTATAGAACGCCATATGTTCCTGGTCATCCGGGTGCAGCGCTATCTGGTGATATCCCGCAAAAGCATCCATGAATGTCATCATTTCATAGCCTGCGGTGCTATCTACAAGCTGATCAATGTGGGGTAGTGGGAAGTTGTCCTTTGGACATGCTTTGTTCAGGTCCGTGAAGTCGATGCAGAGCCTCTACGTCCCATTGTGTTTCTTCACCAGGACGGGGTTTGCGACCCACTATGGACACAAAGCTTCCTTGATCAGCTTGTTGTCCAACAACTTTCCCACCTCAGAGGTCAGAGCTGCGTATTTGTCTGGTCCGTATTTCCTTCTTTTTTGACGTACTGGCCTCCTCGTCGGATCTATGTTGAGTAGGTGTCACGCGTGTTCCAATGAGATCCCCGTCATATCTTCATGGGACCAAGCAAACACGTCCAAGTTGGACATAAAAAAAAGTTCCATTCTCGACCGGTACAGTTCAGGTAACTCAGAACCTATGAAGAGTTCCAAGTCCCTTTCCGGGTCCACCGGGAGCGCCGTCAATACTTCTATGGGGGTGGCTATCCTTTTCTAATTCTTCCACCTGGGGTCGCTGATGAACTCGTCCCACTTCTCTTGTGACATCTGCGTAGGTTCATAACCTAGGCGCGGTTCGAGGTCATCAGCTTGGCCTTCGACTCGGACAGGTTCCTCAACCGTCATCACCTCCGGTGGTTCGCCAACTTGGGGTGGCTCTGTGACCTGGGGAGCTGGATAAACATCCATTCGTATTGGTTCTTGACCTCCCGCAGGTTCTCCACCTTGGGCTTCTTGGTCCACTTCCATGGGCGTAGGTTGTTGTTCTTGCACAAGTCCCAACACTTGGTTATTTTGGGGCCCTTCTATTCCTCCCATTGGTGCCGGTTGTGCCTCCTGCGCAGGTCCTGGACTTGGTCGATTTCCTGCAGGTCGCCTACCTCCATCATCTCGGTTTCTGTTGAGATGATGTCTAGGATATTTGGCTCGTCTGCAGAAATCTGTATGTCCTCTTCAAGGATGTGGACCTGCGTTACAGACTTTTTGACCCGGCCATCTTTGATTTGGAGCAAACACTCTCTGGCCTTTTTCTGGTCGCCTTTTATAGTTCTGGCACCTCTTGGAGTTGGGAATTTCAAACAGTAGTAGTAGGTCGAACACGCCACTTTGAATTCATTGATAAAAGGATGGCCAAGGAACCCGTTGTAGGAGGACTGCTGGTCGACAACTAGGAAATCTACTAACCTAGTCAGTCTCCTTTCGGGGTCCTCAGCCGATACAAGCTGGACGCTCAACCTAATGCTACCTAGGGGGACGGTTACAGCCTCTCCGAACCCCACTATCCTAGCATTGCTAGGTTCTAAATACGACTCAAAATCACCTAAGGCATCTAAGGTGGATTTGAAGAGAATGTTGGTGAATGTGCCGGTGTCCACAAGTAGCCTGTGAACTCAGACGTTCATGATGTTGGCGGTTATCACCAACGAGTCGTTGTGGGGCGTCAGTACCCCCTCCAGGTCCGCTGAGGAGAATGTCAGCTCATCAGTGAGCTGCGCGACGGTCCTGGGGCCGGAGCTGCCCTCCTGGACCTGGTTCACGGCCCGGATTTTGGCCTTCCTTTTTCTGTTGGAGATGGGGGGTCCCCCATCCTGGAGCCCCCCGGCAGTCCCGATTTCTTCTTTGAGAACTAGGAGTTCTCGGGTGGGCTCCAAGTTTTGCTGAGGTTGGGGAGGTCCCATCCGTCTGTTCTGAGGTCTGCGTTGGCCCGCGTCCTCCTCTTCATCATCGGAGGTTCCTCTCCTCTCGAACCTGGGCCTCTTAGCTGGGGCCTTCTTCACGAACTCGGCCAGCTTCCCGTCCTCGTAGAATTTCTACAGTTGTTTGAGGAGGTCTCGGCATTCGCTAGTGAAGTGGCCGATTGATTGGTGGTAGGCACAGTACTTGTTAGGGTTGAGCTTCGCGCGATCCTGGCGAATACTCCTCGGCTCTTCCAACAAAGCCTTGTCCTTGACCGCCGTAAAGACGTGGTCGACGGAGACGATGAGGACTTGGTTGAGCTTCTCTTTGAACTCGTCCCCGTTGCCAAAAACTTTTAAGTTTCGGGGAGCCTTGTATGTGCCCCGGACTTCTTCCCGTATGATTTTTTCTCCTCCGGGGCCCCAACTTCTTTCAATAGTGCTTCCTGCATAGCCACGAACACCCCCGCCTTGTGGCGAAATTCGGTGTAAGTGTTCAGACATGCAAGGTGCATCTCCTTCCAGAGGTCGGTGCCCTTTCTGAGCCCGGCCATTACCGCGACGACTTTGGTGTCCTCGCTCACCGGTTCACCTTCCAGCAGTATTTTGTCAAACCTCTCCAGGTACTGCTGGTCGGTCTCATTCTCGCCTTGGTGGATGTTGGCGAGGCGGTGCTTCTGGGTAAGGTAGGATCCAAACCCAGAGAAGTGGGCCAAGAACTCCCTCGAGAGTTGGCCGAATGAGTGGATTGACCCCGGGGCGAGTGATGAGAACCAGCGGTGAGCTCGGTCCCCGAGGGTCAATGGGAAGTTCCGGCACTGAGTAGAGTCAGTGGCACCCACCGAAATCATAAAGTCTGCATACTTGACCAGGTGGACTTTCGGGTCAGATTCGCCCTCGTATGCAGACATCACCGGGAATTGGATCTTCTTTTGGACCGGTGCCCTAAGTATGGCAGGTGCCAATGGAGATGTGGGGAGAGTGGTGGCGTCGGGTCCGCCAGCCTGGGCTGCTACTTGCTGTTGTAGCATCTCAACGACCCTTTTCAATGTGGCCAGCTCATCGTCGCGGGTCACCTCCGGCGGAGGTTGCTCGAAGGTCGTGCGCCTTGTGGACCATGCCCCCGAGGTGCCTCACTCTGGGGTGACCCCTCCGTGGTGGGTCAAAACTGGCATCCGCCCTGTGGGCCCAGTCTGTCGGTGGCGGGTCTCCTTAGTCGGTCGTGGGTGGACCTACGAGGCTATAGGTCCGACTCTCCCCTCTGGGATGTGGCCGGGGCTGCCGTCCGTTCGACTTCCTCACACCTTGGCCCTAGTCTGCCTTGGAGGACCTCCCTCCTTAGCGATTGGTGGGTGGCGGATGCCTCAGTGTAGGCCGAAGCTCACCCTGCGTGCGTGGCTGGCTCCTCCACCACCTTGGCCTTCCCGGCATGCTCCCGGTGTTGGCGAGCCTGGGCGGAGCTCGCCTCCTGTTCGGTGTGGAGGTTGCTGTAGTGTCCCCGTGTCTGGGTGTCCTGGGTGGGCCTGACTTGCTCCCGAACCTCGGTGGCTGGATCTCGCCTAGGTACTAGGGCAAGCTCGTCGAGCTACCTCTGTTGTAACCTCTGCAAGGTTGCGATGGTGTGTTGGAGCTCGTCGGGGTTGCTGGCCAGGTCCCTCAAGGCGGGGTTTAAATCCTCCTGGGTTACTACAACTCGCGAAGGTGGCGGAGCTGTATTTTTCGGGGGAGCTTGGCGAGAGGTTTCTCCCTCAACTTGGTCCTGGGCGGTGCCCTTCCCCCTCCGGGTGTTCTCCGAGGTATGCTCCTTAGACATTTTTGGGTTTTAGAGGGGGTAGGTCGCCGAAGGTCGCCGAGGTGGGGGTAGGTCGCCGAGGTGGTGATCTTTCAGCTTGGGTGAATTTGTCCGGGTTCTCGTCTAGCCTCGCGTGTGATGAATTATCCAGAATCCAGTTTATTCGTGTACACGCGTGCGTTTGGGAACCTCCTTTGGGAAGAATTTTATGGACCCGAAAATCTGGGTTTTTGCCTGAAAATCTGGGTTTTCGTCCGAAGGAATGAAAATGTATGTGTATCTTCAAGTGTTCTTGAACTTTGGCCAAGAACACCTTCAAATCTTCAAACTTTCAACAAACCCCAATTTTTGTTTTTCAAATTTTTAAGGATCGCCCTTCCCCTAGCACCAAATTGTTGATAGAATTTATTAATCGTGTTCATTTATGTGGCTATTATATCGTATTAATTCTACCAAACAATAATCTAAGATTTTGTGTTTATGTTCTTGAGAGAACTATATGGAAAGAGAAAGTAGAGGGTTTAGAGAGAGAAAGTATTTGTTGTATTATGGTTGGGATTGTATTGAAAAATTGTGTAATAGTTACAAGAGAGGTCTTATTTATAGGTGTGCGAGTGTGAGGTAGCATCTTACGAGCCTGTTTGGCTTCCGGTGTCGACGAAGGTCCGTAACTTTCGTCTTGGTCCCTCACCCTGCTCCCTTTACAATGCCTCATTCTACTACATACACTTGTCCTATTTATATATCCGCTATTCGAGTTCCTCAACCGGACGAGCTCTTGGGCGAGCTCTTTCCTGAGTGAGGGCCTTCAGGTTGGGCGAGCTACCTGGCGAGCTCCTGGGCCTTCAGTGTAGGGTTGGGCTTCGGCTCGGCCTCTGTGCTCGTGGGCGAGCTACCCCTTAGTGGGCGAGCTCCCCTCTCTTGTCCGATCGATAAGCTGGCCTCGGGCCTCCGGGGTCTGGGCGAGCTCCCCTCCACCTCGCCGAGCTCCAGCGACCTGCCCAGCCTTCATAATTATTCCGACGCCAATCATGTTAGCTCGCCTTGTCAACAATACGGATAAGAATCGCTCCTGAAAAGTGATTAAAATAAGTTGTTAACCTCAATGTTGGGCGTGATGTTGGGACATCGTACCTGACATCTTAGGTGCTCGTCCAACATCATGGAGCTGCTCGCCACCGGCTTGGCACGAAGCATGCAGGAGACATACTGGTAGGTGATACTTGTCACGTCCATAGAAGAAGTGGCAGGTGCCGCCTCGTATATTCCTCTATATATATGTCGTTATTTCATTCAATAAAAAGGGATAAAATTCATTTCATAACGAAGTTCTTGCAAAACAACAATGTGCTTATTATCTTAAATGTCATGCTTGCTTATTCAACGAGATTTATTTCAGTGTAGTTGATGTATGCAATGTTTAGAGCCACATAAATGTCTTATTATAAGCGTGCATCAACATAAGATATCAAACATTTTCTAAAAATGTATATCGATTTTAAATTAATACTACCTCCGTCCACAAAAAAATGTGCTAACTTATTTGCACATGGTTTAGTGCATTTATGTCGGAGGGTATTGTGAGGTATGTTTATTAATAAAATTATTATTTATGAAAAATATGTCATATATATTTTCCATAAATATTCTCTTTATTCATAACCGACCTCATAATATCACGTAATAACCTTCGACATATTGCAGTAAATTACGTATAAATAAGTGGCATATTTTTCATGGACGTAGGGAATACTTTTTATGTGTTAGACCTTAAGTTGACAATTTTCTATCTTTTAGTGCTTGAATTAATTAGAAAAAAAAATTCTAAATTAACAATATTATTATCTTTTAGGCCCTTTTCAATAGTTTTAATATTTTTCAAATCCTATATTGATAAAACTCCAAAATAATATTTACTAAACTTTGTACTATTGTCGGCATCCAAATATAATTTCAGCCATTTTTCTCAATTCTATCTCATTCTCAAATATAATTAAAAAGGCTAGCTATTGGATAACTTGAAATTCATTACAAAAAGAACACAATCAATGTATCAAGGTCATAGTAGCATAAGTCGAACAAATATGAGTAAAAAATAAAATTATTAACACAAAACAACTAATTAAAGTGTAATTCCGATTTATCAATAAATTTGTTTAAAATTTAATATTTAAATTTATAGTAAGTCTCATGAATACTTGGTGCACAATTCACTCACTCAATAGTTATGATTATTTTAACTGACAAGTGTTAGTTGATTAAATTAAAAGTCAATGATAATATAAACTTTTCAATATAATCAGCACATCTTTTAATAAAATTAATCGACAACTTTCAGTGTAATTAATCTCAATTATAGAATAAGTACATCGTGCACCAATTTAACATAGAGTAAGTATTGTGTAAAAATGATTCATAGATAAAAAAATAAATTCATAAATATAAACCTAGCTTATATCACAAAATAATTTATATCATAAAAATACTTTATATAATACTCTATCTTTAATATAATATGTTCAGACTCCCCTTAAACTTGAACTAATCATTTGGCTATAAAATAATTAGCAAAATGTGATTTTTCCCCCTCATTTAGCGCACTTGTCAAAATAATGAATCAAATCATCGCTTTTTTCCCTGCGTGATTCGCGCCATCCCATGTTTGAAGTTTTAATAAAATCATCCAAATATCCAAACTGCATAGAGCCACGGCCCACTCATTGCTTTTCTTGACATTATTAATGAAGTGTATGCTTACATTTAAAAATTGATATTCCCCATGTCAACAATAGTTGGTCCTGCTTTTTTATATGTGATTTAATGCAAAATATTGGAGAATATTATATGATATTGTGGGGTCTGTTTAGAAATTTAAAAATTGTATATGAAAAGTATACAAACATATTTTGTATTTACAATTTTTAAATTCGTAAACGGACCTCACAACCTTCCGACATATTGCATTAAACTACGTGCAAAAAATAGGATCAGTTATTATGGACGGATGGAGTATTAATTAATTTTTATAATATATATAATTAAAAGTATTAAATATTTGAAAATAAAATAATTTTAGATTAAGTTGAGAAAATAATACATTTAAAAAAAAAATCACCCCTCAGAATCCATCAAATATATAAAAATATAAGTATTTTTACAATGTCAAAAGGAAACACTAAATAGATGGACACAGCATGTTATGCATCACATCGGGACCAAAAATTGCAAAACCTAAAACCAGGTCTAGAACAATACAATGAAGCAAATAAATAAAGAGAGTCAATTGAATCTAAATGAGAGATAGCAGATCTAATTTATACAAATGAGCGTTAAAAGGTGTCTATGCGCAGCTTGATAATATACAAGATGAAGTGCAAGAGAATCAGTACCATGACGAGCTAAGTAGTCAACCGGGTGATTATCCTCCCTGAAGATGTGAGAAAGTAATGTGTTTAGATAATTATTTACCGTGGTAGTTATTCTAAAACAAATTCTAGAGAATTAAAAAGCATGTGAAATTTGTTTTGCCAAAATTAATTTAAAGCTGTTGTGAATTAATCGATTTTAACAAGACTTAGACTATTCAAGCAATAATCGGAATTACAAAGAACTCCTCTATGAACACAAACGCAGAAAGATAAAGAAAATCAAAACAAGAGATTTGTGTGCTTCGATCAATTGATCTACGTCCACGGATGAGGTTGCTCACTTTCACGAATCAATGAATAATGTTTTCAGGGTACAATACTTCCTTACTCAATGTGTATATATCTATCTATCTCTCTCTCTCTCTCTCTCTCTCTCTCTGTTTCTTCTGGTTTGAATGTATATATATATAAAGAATATGATCCTGAACCTGAACAAATGTTTGATACTGAACCTGAGTGCACTAATCTGGGTTTATATATATGTACATTCAAACCAGAAGAAACAGAGAGAGAGAGAGATACACATTGAGTAAGGAAGTATTGTACCCTGAAAACATTATTCATTGATTAGTGAAAGTGAGCAATCACATCCGTGGATGTAGATCAATTAATCGAACCACATAAATCTCTTGTTTCGATTTCCTTTATCTTTCTGTGTTTGTGTTCATAAAAGAGTTCTTCATAACTCTGATTATTGCTTGAATAGTCTAAGTCTTGTTAAGGTCGATTAATTCACAACAATTAGGGATAATTGACCAACTAATTGTATGGTTACAACAGTCAGAGATAACTGACCAAAGTCCAACCGAATTATTCCTCCAACTGTATGAAATAACCAACTCTGTCACTGTGGTTGAAGTAGCCTACGTCATCCTCTGTTTCAGTTATTTATAGGTTCATAGCCGTCAGCTCAGGAAATTACTTCAGTTTGAGTGACTCGGGAAGATGATTTCAGCTCAGGATAAACTAACCCAGGACTTTGCCTTCAGGTAACTCAGCTTTCAGTAGACAAGTGCCTTCAGGATCGAGTCACTTAGGAAGTGAGTCAAGATCAGTGCAGTCAGACTCAATATCAAACCTTTGTTCAGGCTCAGGATCAGATTCTTTCAGGTTCAGGATCTTTTCTCAAATTTTCAGGATTAATACTTCAGGATTAATTCTTAGGATCAATACTCATGATACAAACTCAACTTTCTTTTACACATAACATAAAAAATTAAAAAATAGATACAAACAATGTAGAATTGATTTTAAAATCAATTCTTCGAACACTCACTAAGTCTATAATTTTTGTTGCTAGTAAATTTATTGTAAGTTAGTTTTGATCTTTACCATTCCACACGGTTATTAATTATTTTTAGCATATAATGATTTTATTTATAAATTAATATATTTAAATAAATTAATTAATAGTATTTAAAAATATGTATATATAATATAAATAAATTTTATGATAAAGTTAATTCACAATATATTTAATTTGTGTTTTTTATTGGCTTGTAATAGAGCATAATAAAGAAAACCTATTCTTAGTTGCTGCCAACAATACCAATAGACTCAACGAAAGTTGTACGAAACTCGAGCCGCTACATTGGTGTCCGGACTCATTAGGATCAATTCGCTTTAGAACTTGGGATCAAGTCCTTTCTGGAAATATTTTTTTTATATTTTATAAGTTATTTTAAAATTTTATAAAATATGGGTGATTTACATATAGGTTCAAAAAAGTCACTCTATTTACAAATTGGTTCACAATATTTGCACAGAATCACATATTTTTCAGCACAGAAGCACTTTTTTTTTTCTGCACAGAATCAATTTGTAATTAATGTCAATTTTGTGAACCATTTTGTAATTTCCCCATAAAATATTATTTTTAAGTAGTTTATAAATTGGTGAAGTGTTTGGTTAATACAATTTATAAGTTATTTAATAAATTATCATAATTTTAAAAAGAATTAATTTTAATAAAAATAAAAATTTTATTATTTTTTTATGTTGAGATAAAGGTTATAGAGTGGTGATAGAGTTTGGGGTGAGACATGTGGGTGGAGATGAAAATGTTAAGAAAAATAAATTATGATACCTCAATATAAATTTTTTTACAGCTTATTATATATATTTTAAGATTTTATAAATTATGATCTATTAGTCTAGCTAATTTTTGCTAGCAAACTCAATAACAAACCAACTGTTTAAGTTTAACAAACTAACCTACATCCAGCTTTGAGGGAGTACAATGGCATGAATAGTGTCACATGATGTATACATGTGTGTATTGAAGTGTATCCTATGCTATAACACAAAATTCGGGGTACAACTGAAAGCTGGGTGCACATGGGTTTTAGGGACCTATTTTTAAATCAAAATTCAATTTTTTAAAAAGATAAAATCATCTGGCCATCGGGCTTTTCACTTGAATAAGTGGTCTGGGTTTGATTCCCTTTTGTAACAAATTAAGAGAATTATAAGGTTGACTTGGAGATATTGGGGAAAATATAAGGTTGGCTTGGAGATATTGAAAAACTTGGTGAACTAACTTGTAACTACTAACAACTAACATTTATCGATAAAAAAAAAAAACTAATTGTGATACTCATTATACAATCAAACAAATATATAATGCACTTTAAATATACTATGAAACTTATTTATAGGGTTCTTATGTTGTCTTAGTTACCAAGTTTCATACAATAAATTTTATTTATAGAGTTTTTATGATGTCTTAGTTACCAAATCATAACTAAACAATTATGCATTCATTAAAATAAAAAAAGAAATACAATTAAGCATATTTTTTTAAGAGGAAAAAGTGTAATTTAGTACTACAATACAACCTCCTGTAAAATGTATAAGTCAAGAATAACTCACTATTAGTAAATTAAATATAATATATTATATTTATTAATCACGTAATGTACCTATATTCAAATATTGGACGAGAATTGCATATTTACTAAACTTGCTCCAAAAAAAAAGAGAGAGAAAGTTTCTTGTATATATCAAATTTTATGTATTTATAAATGGTACTAATAATTTTTATTGAATAATACAAATTATTTTTACTAAATAATATTGATTACTTTTATATTCAACTGTTTTAATTATACACAACCCAATTGATGCTCATAATTGTTACTCAATTTTACTATTAAGTAGGTAGAGTCGTAATTGTGCACTAATCTTGAAAGGGTCTTGAGATATTTCACTTATCTTAATTTCTGTCGAACATGACCTAATTTTGTTGGCTATCCAAAAATCATCATAACCATAACAAAATAGTGTGAAACCCACAAAAAATTTAAAGTTGACAATCAAGGCATTTTTTTGCTTCATAGAATAAGACTAGTTCACCACCTAACCTCCACCATACATCACCAATTGGTAATAAAGAAAATCACAAATTGTGGATGTTTTAAATTGACTTGATCCAATTATACCCTTCCAATTTTTATTTTTATTTTGAAGGAGTCATATTCTTGTGATATATTCACCTGTAAAATATATAGAATTATTCATTTAAGTGAAAAAGAGCAATCTAAATTAAATTAATAATTAAATGGATAACCAACCGACTCACACACCAACTATTTCTCTCTAAAAAAACTCTTCCCCAACAAACTAGGGATGACAACGGATGAGTTTGGGATAGGTATGACCTGTCCCAGGACCCGTCCCACCAAGAACTTTTAGGACTCGAGACCCGCCCGGCCCCGCAAACCCGGCGGGTTTTACCCACCCCTACCAGCCTATTTTTTATTTTATTTTTATCATACATATCAAATGCATTACACAAAATATATTAAAATTTAAAATATAACATCAATATGCATACGAATGATTTAAACAACAATAAATATGCAAAATAATTCATTTCAAGTTTCAACTTATTAAATCTAAATATTTAAAATCACACATATATTGTTCATTGTAATTAAAATACTAAAAAAAACTAATGAACCCTAATTTGTACAATTTTTGCTCGTGACTTTATGAACATATCTAATCTAATAATTTAATGAATATATTAATTAATAGCCTTATATATACGGGGCGAGTCCACCTAATACCAAGACCCGTCCCAAACCCGGTGTATTTTTGGTCAAACGGGTCCAATCCGCCCCGTGACCCATTTGACCGGGTTTTTACCCGGCTAGTATGTGGCGGATCCGGGTTTGAACCCGCCCCATTGCCATCCCTACAACAAACCCTAAGCCGAGCTGCTAACTAAGTACACCACCAGTGCTCCAGTCTCCAACACGCACCAACAGATCATCGCTCACCGCCCCTATTGTTCCCTTTACTGCAATTTTCATTTTTTACTCTAGGCATTTTGTTTTCCCTATTCTAGTTAAGGTTTTTTTTTTTTCATTTTCTTCTAGATCAATGAGTCAATCTTCTCTAATGACATTGTGATTGTAATGTCTATTTGGTAAATTGACCCGTTTGATCATTATTTTCTTTGTTCTTCATTTTTATGTTTTTGAGGTTTATGTTTTGTATTTCAATTTCTTTAGATTTTTGCTATTTCCTTTTGTTTTCTCCTCTCCACTGGGTTTCGTGAGACTTTCTATGCTTGTGTGCATTCTCTTTTCTTTTCTCACTTTTTGGGTTTTATGTTTTGTGTTTCTTTTGTGGTTTTTGTGGAGATATATTATTGTCCTTTTGATATGGTCGTGAGCTAGATGTGTTTTTGGATCCTTAAGTCTATTTGGTTATGTTAGTCTTGAAGGGTGTAACACATTGCATATGGAAAATAGTGTGGAACCAAAGATCGTTTTGAAAATCAAGTGTTTGCACCCTTGTCATCTCTCTATCTCCTCACAATTGGACTGGAGCAGTGTTCTCTTTAGTTGAAGACTTAACCTATAAGTATTTTTGTGAGAATGTAATAGTTTTCTGATCCCTGTATTGACTTTGTTTACTTCAACAAATAAAATGATTAAATAGGTAGAATACATTTAATTCGGGCACACCTCACAATTCACACGTATGATTAGAGATGTTAAACGGGCCGCGGGCTGGCAGGCCGACGGGCCGGCCCGTTTAACACTATTTTTTACAGGGTTAGGTCCGAGCATATGGCGGCCCGAATAAAATCGGGATTTTTGGCCCGGACTGGTTAGCCCGCGGGCTAAACAGGCTAGCCCGCCGGTTAACCGGGCTGGCCCGGTAGCCCGATTTTTTTAATTAAATAAGTTAATTAAATTGGAAAGTGATTGTGGGGTGTGGAGGTGTGGGTCGTGGGCCTGTGTATTGTGGCTGTGGGCTGGCCTGATTTCTCCTCACTTGTGTTACATAATTGAAAACTTTATTAATTAAATTTTTATTAATTATTAATTACTAATTCATTATTAACTAATAACTTAAATACAGATTAAAATAGAAAATAAGTAAATAAATTAGATCTCAATTAATTCAAAATTTTTAGGGATGTGTGAACATTAGTTATTAAATCATTAATTATATTTTATATTAAATTTTAAATTTTAAAAAAAATTACCTCGAGCCCGTTAGTAGCCCGCAGACCGCTAGGTTTAGGGTTAAGTCCGAGCATATAGCGTCCCGTTAAGGATAAACCGCTAAGGCTCGGGACCGTTTAGGCCCGGAGCCCATTAGGGCTGACCCTGTAGGATTAGGGTCAGCTCGTTTAACATCTCTACGTATGATGTTACAATGAATTACACGAGATGGAATTATTAATATAAGTATATTGCCAAAATCATTAAAAAGAGAAGTTTCTTGGCTGGGTTAGAAACTTTTAGAATTAGATATTGAGTACAATTCAAACTTCATAAGTTAGACTTGGTTACATTGATTGAATTTTTTAAGCAACTACACGTTATACTTTTCTTGTTTTTGATGTAGAAACAATGTTTTCACTTCTATTATTCTTGATTTTTATGAAATAGGAAAAAAAAAAAACACTCTATATGCATCCAATAAACATATATTTTTATAAACTAGTTTGAAAGAAATGGGGAGCTAACTTTTTTCAATTATATAGACCATTTGCACGATGAAGAATTATCTTAGTAAATTAGTAAGAAGGCTTGGGAGAATATTTCTTGAGTTTATTACATCTCAGTTCGCTATTTAAAGTGAACTTTAAAATAGGTTCTAAAAACTTTTAGATTTACAAATAATTTCACATAGTATTTTATAACACAAATTCTAGGATGCACCAGAGTGCATTGCATGCACCTTGATTTTAATTCAAATTTGAATTTAATTTGATTTTTTTCAGAAACATACAGTACACGCCGCACTGTGTTTTTTTGGTAATTAAGACATTATCGAGTTGTTTTTAGGCATTACAGAGAATTGTTCTTGGGATATTAAGGAGTTGTTCCTCGGGTATTCCAGAGTTATTCTTGGGGTAATAGTAAATTGAAGTATTAGTGAATTGTTCTAGGGATATTATTTAGACTTGTTATTAGGATACTATTTAGACTTGCTCTTGGGTGTTGGTGAGTTGTTCTTGGGGTATTTACTCAGTTGTTATCCGAGTATTATAAATTGTTCTTGTGGTTTTACTCATTTATTTATTAATTATTTATTTATAAATTATTCTTTGGGTATTATAAATTGTTTATTTGAGTATGACTCGTTTGTTAATTATTTATTTATTAATTATTCATTTAGTGAGTTGTTCTTGGGTATTATTTAGACTGGTGGTTAAAATTTTACATATATCTTTTATAAAAATAATAATTTGATTTTTAATTTTATGATTATTATTATATTTTAATGATAATATTAACTGTTGATAGGCGAACTAAAACAAACTACTGGTAAAGGATTACAAGAATAAATGATGGAGGAGCTAGCCAACATTGAGAAGCTCGCCAACATGGAGAAGCTAGCCAACATGGAGAGACTTGCCTTGCAAGGATGAAAGCTCGCCGAGGTACCTGACCATACCTGGGAGAAAAGGTCGGCAGAGAAGCTCGCCCAGAAGCTCGCCCGTACCCAAGGGGACCAAGCTGAAGTCCATCTCTATATTACACCAAAAACTACACAAGGCAATGAAGCTCGCCCAGAAGCTTGCCTAGAACCAGCGTACGGACGTTAGTTATGTAGGTAGCAAGTAACGATATAGTAACGATGTACACCTATAAATAAGTCCCTCTTGTATTTTTCTCTCTCCAAGTACACATAATACAACAAGCTTTCTCTCTCTAAGCTCCCACTTTCTCTCTCTACATTATCCCCCAAGAACACTTATTTCTTAGGTTATTGTTTGATAGAGTTATATGTTATCATAGCCACATAAACACGCGATTACTAAATTCTATCAACAATTTGGCGCTAGAAGGAGGGTCGTCAACCCAAAAAAATTGAGAGTAGAAAATTAGGGTTTGTTTGAAGATTTGAAGGTGTTCTTGACAAAGCTCAAGAACACTTGAAGATACACATATATTTTCATTCTTCGAACGAAAACCCGAATTTTTGGACAAAAACCCAGATTTTTGGATCCATAAAAAACTGCCAAAAAGGTTTTTAAACGCACACGTGTACACGAATAAACCAGATTTTGGACAATTCATTACACGTAAAGCTAGACGAAAACCTAAGCAGACACACCCTTGCTGGAAGATCACAACCTCGGCGGCCTACCTAGCCAACCCCAGCGGCCTACCTCGCCAACCTCGGCGAGCTTCCCCCTACAAAACCCCAAAATTTCTAAGGAACAAACCTCAGCAACTACCCGAAGGTGGAAGGGGACCACCGACCAGAACCAGGACCAGGGCGAGGGGGAAACCTCTCGCCCAGCTCCCCAGAAGAGCAATGCTCCGCGATCTCCCCTGGTTTCGGTGGCCCAGCAGGAGCTAAACCCCGCTCTGAGGGACCTCGCCAACAACCCCGACGAGCTCCAGCGTACAATTGCAACCTTGCAAAGGTTGCAACAGAGACAGCTCGACGAGCTCACCTTGGTACCTCAGTGAGCTCCAGCCACCGAAGCTAGGGAGCAGACGAGGCCGACCCAGGGCACCCCGACCCGGGGTCAATATAACGACCTCCACACAGAGCAGGAGGCGAGCTCAGCCCAAGCTCGCCAGCACCCAAAGCGAGCCGGGAAGGCCAAGGTGGCAGAGGAGCCCGCCCCACACACTGGGCAAGCTTCGGCCTGCACCGAAGCGTCCGACACCCACCAATCATTGAGGAGGGAGGTCCTCCAAGGTAGGTTGGGGTCGAGGTGAGGAGAAAACAAATGAACGGCGGCCCCAGCTGCATCACAGGCGGGAGAGTCGGACTTATAGCCTCGTAGGTCCGCCCACGACCGACTGAGGAGGCCCACCGCCGACAGATTGGGTCCCAACGGTGGGCGCCAATTTTGACCCGTCACGGAGGGATCACCCCAGAGTGAGGCACCTCGGGGGCGTGCGTCCATGAGACGCACGACCTTCGAGCAACCTCCGCCGGAGGTGACCCACAATGACGAGCTGGCCTCGCTAAAAAAGGTCGTCGAAATGTTGCAAGCCCAAGTAGCATCCAAGTCTGGCGTACCTGACGCCACCACTCTCCCCGCATCTCCATTGGCACCCACCATACTCAGAGCACCAGTCTGGAAGAAGGTCCAATTCCCGGTGATGTCTGCATACGAGGGCGAATCCGACCCGAAAGTCCACCTGGCCAAGTATGCAGACTTTATGATTTCGGTGGGTGCCACCGACTCTACTCAATGCCGGAACTTCCCGTTGACCCTAGGGGATCGAGCTCACCGCTGGTTCTCATCACTCGCCCCGGGGTCAATCCACTCATTTGACCAACTCTTGCGGGAGTTCTTGGCCCACTTCTCCGAGTTTGGATCCTACCTTACCCAGAAACACCGTCTCACCAACATCCACCAAGGCGAGAACGAGACCGACCAGCAGTATCTGGAGAGGTTTGATAAAATATTGCTGGAAGGCGAGCCGGTGAGCGAGGACACCAAGATCGTGGCGGTGATGGCTGGTTTGAATAAGGGGACCGAGCTCTGGAAAAAAATGTGCCTGTCTTGCCCAAACACCTACGTAGAGTTCCGACACAAAGCAGGGGTGTACGTCGCTATGCAGGAGGCATTACTGAAGGAGCTGTCAAAGACAGAGCAATGCTGAGTGAACCGAGGTAAATTCGGCAGGATCGTGCCAAGATGAACCCCAACAAATTCTGCGCTTACCATCAGTCCATCGGACACTTCACTAGTGAATGCGGGGACCTACTCAAGCAACTCTGGAAATTTTATGAGGATGGTAAGCTGGCCGAGTTTGTGAAGAGGGCCCCGGCGAAGGGAACTAGACAGGTAAGGGGGAATGAGGACTCAGATGACGAAGAAGAAGATGAGGTCCGACATGGCCCAAACAACAGACATTGAGGACCTCTGATGAGACCAGCCGGAGGCCTAGAAGATGGAAGCTGCCTTAAAAAAAAACATAGGTACACGTGCTTGAACACGAGGAACACCCTTCGGCAGAAGAGCTCGACATCCTAAACATCATCTCAGACGAAACTGAGTTTATGGAGGTAGGCGATCAGCCAGAAGAGGCACAAATTGACCAAGTGCAAGAAGCAGCGCAAGACTTACAACCTGCGCCCATGGAAGTGGTCACCAACACTCAAGGAGGGGAACCTGCGGGAGATCAAGAACCGGTGCCGATGGAGGTTGATCAAGTCCCCCAGGCTGAGGAACCATCGCAAGTTGAAGGGCCATCAAATCCAACTCCCCAAGAAGCAGGAAGAGTTCATGAACCTGCCAAAGATGATAAAGGTGGTGAAGACCTGGAACCTCGAATAGGTCATGAACCAGCAATGGAGGAGAACATGGAGGAGTTCCTGGAAGACCCAAGATGGAAGAGCCAGAAAAGGAAGGCCACTCTCATGGGGGAATTAACAGCAATCCCGGTGGACCCGGAAAGGGACTTGGAACTTGCCAGAACCGTAACGGTCGAAGATGGAGATATTCCTCATGTCCAACTTGGACGTATTTGCCTGGTCCCACGAAGATATGATGGGAATCCCGTTGGAGCAAGCATGTCACCGACTCAACATAGACCCGACGAGGAGACCTACCCGCCAAAAGCGAAGGAAGTACGGACAGACAAGTACGAAGATTTAACCACGGGGGTAAATAAGCTGTTAGACAACAAGTTGATAGACACAAACAATAACATGTATTGCTGGGAAAGGATGCCATTCGGACTTATCAATATCGGAGCAACCTACCAAAGGTTGGTGAATAAAATGTTCGACCAACACGTCGGTGAATCCATAGAGGTGTACGTGGACGACATAGTTGTCAAGAGTTTGAGAAAGGAGGATCACCTTGACCACCTAAGACAGACCTTCGACATACTGCGCCACTACAACATGAAGTTGAACCCCAAGAAGACCAGTTTCGGCGTACATTCAGGAAAGTTCCTGGGACATCTAGTTAGCCAGCGAGGGATAGAGGTCAACCCTACGCAGGTCCAATGCATAATCGAAATGGGTGTTCCCGATTCCGTACAAAAAATCCAAAGGTTGACCAGATGCATGGCAGCTTTGAACAGGTTCATCTCCAGGTCTGGTGACCGGGATCGCCTATTTTTCTAGGCAATCAAGGCGAACACACGTAGGTACAAAGAGGCGGCCAAAGCCGACAAGCTGCACCTTAAAAACCACTTCGTGTGGACAGGCGAATGCCAACGAGCTTTCGAAGATATTAAGGCATACTTGGCAGATACGCAGGTCCTGTCAAAACCGATACCTTGTGAGAAGCTATACCTGTACTTGGCCGCGTCGGAGGTAGCCATTAGCTCCGTCCTGGTCCGAGAAGAGACGAAAACACACCTACCAGTGTACTACGTAAGCCAAGTCTTACACGAAGCTGAGTTACGGTATACCCCGACGGAAAAACTAGCCTATGCACTGGTGATTAGTGTTAGAAAATTGAGACCCTACTTCTTCGACCACCCGGTAGAGGTGCTGACGATGTTCCCACTACGTCAAATATTACAGCGCACAGACACCGCCGTACGCTTGCTGAAATGGTCACTAGAAGTTAGCCAATACGGTATAACCTACGCACCCCGAACAGCGATCAAGGGACAAGCGCTTACCGACTTTATCGTCGAGCTAACTTTCCCACAAGATCCGACGAGGGGGCGTATAGCTCCGTGGCACCTCTACGTTGATGGGTCATCGACTAGCACAGCGGTAGGCACCGGTGTAGTTCTGATCAGTCCAGACAGACAAGTCTTCACCTCCACAATCCGGTTCGACTTTCGAGCAACCAACAATGAGGCAGAGTACGAAGCTTTGATAGCCGGACTTAGGTTATCATTAGCTGTGGGGGCAACCAATCTTCAAGTTTTCGGAGATTCCCAGCTAATAATATCCCAAGTCCGGGGGGAGTATGAGGCAAAAGATCAGCAGATGATGACCTACCATAAAATAGTCGCGCATCTGATCTCGATGTTTATGCAGGTTTACATCAATCAGATACCGCGGCTGGAAAACACGCAAGCAGATGCCCTAGCCCGACTAGCTACCAGCAACGGCGAAGCCGAGGTCACGGAGGTTGTAGTCACCAAACTAAAGAACCCCTCGACGTTCGATTACAAAGTAAATCAAACTTCGAGTGGGGGGCAGGAAGATGCCGAAGATTGGTGCATTCTGATCCAAAAATATTTAATGGATGGAACGACCCCTGAAGACACCTGGGAAGCTAACCGACTAGTGAAGCAAGCTGCCAGATATACGCTGTTGGATGGCCAACTCTACAAACGTGGATTATCTCTACCTCTGCTCAAATACCTATCTAAGAAGCAAAGGTTCGAGGTGTTAGAAGAAATTAACGAAGGAATTTGCGGAAGTCACGCTGGGGGGCAAGCTTTGACATACAAAATGATCAGACATGGGTACTATTGGCGTACCCTACGAAAAGATGCCATTAGCTTCGCTCAAAGGTGCCGAAAGTGTCAGCTGTTCGCACCTAATATCCACTCCCCAGCTACTCAACTTAAGTCAGTTTTCAGCCCATGGCCTTTTGCAAAATGGGGTATCGACTTGATCGGCCCACTTCCACCTGGCAGGGGCGGTGTAAAGTTCGCTGTCGTGGTAATGGACTATTACACTAAAAGGGCTGAAGCCGAAGCACTTACAACGGTAACGCAAAAAAAGATGATTGGAAGAAGAAAGCTTATATGCCCCTAAGGGAAGAAGCTGCTACACTTCCTTGAGGAGTCTGTCCAAGATCATGTGTGTGCCACCAAATTAGACTTCTGAGACCAAGATGATAGATTCATTGTATGAACGCGTGCCCACACTGGTTCAAAAAGTTGGAAGAAAATGGAGTATACCCAGATTTTGGCAGTAGAAGGAAATATCAACCATTCGTAGCTTCGTAATACATAAGGACCAAGGTCCCAAAACGCTATAATCTAAAAGCTCACAGGCAAAGGCCAAAGTGCCCAAGGTTAGCGAAGGTGTCCTTCTTAAAGGATCGCTAAGCACCCACTGCCCAAAGATAAGAAAAATTTCACAACAAACGATTTAAAACGTCCAAGACAAGGTTTTTAAAAACCCGATCGCCCAAGTGAACAACCAAGCACAACTCGCTGCCCTAAGCGGCGTAAGACGAGCAATTTGCGGCCCCAAGCGGCGTAAGATGAACAAATAAGTGCCAAATAAACAAGTATGATTTGCTGCCCGAAGCGGCGTAAGACGAACGATTCGCTTCCATAAGTGGTGTAAGACGAACATTTGCGTACCAAAATATAAAAGCGATCAAAAGACAATAAAGTGTGAAAAATATAGACAGTTGGGGGCACATTCACCAACGGTAGGAATAATCTATCCTTCAACCGGAGTGAATGGTGACATCTCAGCTGGCTCAATCTCATCCATCAGTATGAAAGAAGCAGGGCCCGATACTACAACAAAATTCGCAAAGCAACCAAGCAGAAGCGCTTGCCTAGAAACCATACATTGAATGTTCCAGGTATGAAGAAATATTGGATGCAAACTATTTTTCAAATGTATCTACTTGCAGGTATAAAGAAACACAAGAAGCCAGTGCTCACTCAACCCGCACGAATGGAGCAATGAACGCAAAGATTCAAATAACCTACGGATATCTGAAAGGATTGCACGGTACTCTTTTTTCCCTACGACCGGTTTATCCACAAGGGTGGTTTACGGCTAGGTTTTTAATGAGGCCTGTAGCGTCCTTCTATGTATTCGTTACACGGTTATAGAATCCTGCGAAGCCACACTTGATGCATCTATACATGAACGCAAGGAAATATAAGCACAAAGAAGAAGACAGAGCGAAGGGCAGATCAATTCAAGCTCAATCTACTCCATCTTATGGTAAAACAGGAGATTGTTGGTGTAATCGAGGTTATTTCAGCACTCAAACCGCCACAATGAAGCTCGGTTGCAAGCTCGTCACCTTACTAAGAAATAGTTCGCCTACACTCGAGCCTTTATCCACAGAGACAAATCAGCTCGCCCACACATTAGAAATATCATTATGTGAGCGAGCTGGGGGACAAATGTTGATAGGTGAACTAAAGCAAACTACTGGTAAAGGATTACAAGAATAAATGATGGAGGAGCTAGCCAACATGGAGAAGCTCGCCAACATGGAGAAGCTAGCCAACATGGAGAGACTTGCCTTGCAAGGATGGAAGCTCGCCAAGGTACCTGGCCATACCTGGGAGAGAAGGTCGGCAGAGAAGCTCGCACTGAAGCTCGCCCCGAAGCTCGCCCGTACCCAAGGGGACCAAGCTGAAGTCCATCTCTATATTACACCAAAAACTACACAAGGCAATGAAGCTCGCCCAGAAGCTCGCCTAGAACCAGCGTACAGACGTTAGTCATGTAGGTAGCAAGTAACGATGTAGTAACAATGTACACCTATAAATAGGTCCCTCTTGTATTTTTCTCTCTCCAAGTACACATAATACAACAAGCTTTCTCTCTCTAAGCTCCCACTTTCTCTCTCTACATTATCCCCCAAGAACACTTATTTCTTAGGTTATTGTTTGATAGAGTTATATGTTATCATAGCCACATAAACACGCGATTACTAAATTCTATCAACAATAACTATATAGTTTTATAATTTATATAATTATAAACCAAAATTTATTAATTTTTATTAGATGTCATTAATAATTATAATATTTATAATTTATTTTGTTGAAATACGATTGATAATTATTATATTATTTTATTTTGTTGTTACCTATAATTAATTAAGTAGTATTATACTATTCATGTTGTCAAAAATCAACTAAAATGTAAGGAATTAAGAAGAAAATAAAAGATTCTTAATAATATAGATTTGAGCATGGAAATCCCTTATTTTTCCACTGAGAGAGCAGTTATAAGAGCTCTCCAAGCAACAACTCTCTAAATTAAGAGAGCTGTTTTGAAACAGCACTGCAAAAGTGTTCTTACAAAGTGGTTTTTTATTTTTATTTCTCTTAAAGAGAGTTTTACAATTATTTTTAAATATATATATATATATATATATATATTTTATATTTTAAAAATTCTATTTATACAATCGCTAGTGGGGATACTCTTTGCAAATTGTTTCCCGTTAAGGATGGGAATAGACCAGACTACCCGACAGGGCCTACGGTCCGACCTATTAAAAGTCTTGTTAGGCTCGGCCTATTTAATAAATAAGTCAGGTTCAAACCTTGTCAAAAGCCTATTTAGTTAAATAGGCCAGACTTGAGCTTTTTTAAGGGTCTTTTAAGTCCAACAGGCGGACCTATTTAATTATATATATAATAATATTATATATTTATATTATATAATTAAGATATAATTTATTATTTTTATTATTAATTAATATATAGATGCTCTAATGGAACATGATCAGTGACCATAAAAGGTGGTAAGTTGAAGAAAATATGAAGGAATATTTATTTTTCTTTTTGTAATTTTATTTTTCTTTATAAGTAGTAGAAGAAAATTGGAAGGAATATTTTTGAGTTTATTACATTCAAGTGTAGAATTCTTGACTAACTTTAAAATTGGTTTACAAATTCAAATGGTTTACATTTTGGTTCACATTGTTTTTATATATATAGTTATCTCTCTCACACAAACTAACGTTCTCTCTCCCTTTTCTCAGATTTCTCTCACTTTCTTCTAATTTGGAGATT
The DNA here is from genome assembly GCA_026898435.1 of Prunella vulgaris. Taxonomy (NCBI): domain Eukaryota; kingdom Viridiplantae; phylum Streptophyta; class Magnoliopsida; order Lamiales; family Lamiaceae; genus Prunella; species Prunella vulgaris. Next base: position 67,018 of record JAPKLY010000100.1, read on the forward strand.
CAAAATATAAGTTAGGGTTTTGCAGGTGGAGGGGGGAATCAGCGTGCTATGAGGGGAGAGTATATTGCAAGAGAGAAAGTGAAGGGGGAAGGGAGAACGACGACTGGGGTGCGTTCGATGGCTGCGGCGGCGCGGGAGTTGAAGGCGATAGGGGGTGGAGATGGCGCGAGGCGGCGGAATGGAGGTGGTGAGGGACAGTGAATGCTGTCACGGCGAAAGCGGCCGAGGCGGTGGAGATGAGTGCGAAGAGCGGTCGAGGCTCTCCGTTCAAGAAGGGCTAACGATGATGGTGGTGAAGGGCGGCAGTTGTGGATGAGAGGTGCGATCCGGCAGCGGTGAGAGCTTCGATTGAGAGGTAGGGTCGTACTCTTTCTCTGTTTTCACTCTCTCTCTCTCTCTCGAGACGATGGAAATAAAGGCGGTCACTGCCCCTCACGGCGAATGGCGGCCAAGGCAGTGGATGTGATTTTTTAACAGATCTCTCTGTTCACTCTCTCTGTTTGCAGATCGGAGGATGAGGTGGCGGTGATGAAATGGTTGCTATTGGCGGACAAAAAACAGAGGACGCTGGAGATGGGTCGAATGGCGGCCATTTTCGGTCTGAAGACATGGCTTCTTTGAGCTAAGAAGAAGAAGAAACAATAATGTGGTGGATGGGTGAATTTTGAGATATTATAGGTTGTAATTTTCAATTTTTTTTGTGTAATTTTGAATTAGAAGTAGTAATGGGTGAATATTGAGATGTAATTTTTAGTTTTTTTTATGAATATTGTCTAATGAGTTGAATATTATGTAATTTATGTGATTGTGCAAAGTGTATTCACCGTGTGTGCAAAGTTTATATATCGTGTGTGTAAAGTTTATATTCATTTCTGTGCGAATTAAATTGTGTCCAAAATCAATAGGTTTGTGCTAAATATATTTTTACTATTGTGCAAATTAATGTGGCTTGTTGTGCAAATAATTTTTTTGCATGTTGTACAAACGATTGTGCAACGATTCTGTCTGTTGTGCAAATATTTTCTGGTTTGTTGTGCAAACGTTTTCTTCCTATTGTGCAAAATAATTTCCACGTACGTACAAAAAACTAAAATGTGAACCTATTTGTAAAGTTGACTTTTTGGTGAACTTAGTCTAAAGTTACCCTTGTAAAATGCACCAAGTTGTAAGTTCCCCAATATTTTTATGTATTGATTTTTTTAACTACTTTATGATTTTGTTATTGTTTTCTTAGTGAGTTGTTGTAGGCATTAACGATATTATTTGTGATTTGATAAAATATTTAATATTATTATTAGTGTTATTGAGATATTTGTTAATTTTATAGGTATAGTTTTGAAATTTTCATAATGAATAAAAAGTTATGAAAAACTTTTATTAGGTAGACCTTTAAAAGGCTTTCAGGCCTGACATATTTGCTAAAAAGGCCCAAACCGAACCTACTAAAAAGCCTTTTATAGATAACAGGCCAGACTTAGGCCCATCAATAGTAAACCAGTCCCAGACTTTTTTGTGAGAGGCCTAGCCTGGTCTGGCCTATTCTCACCCCAATTTCTCGTACTGAGTGTTGATATTCTTCATCTGTTTCAACACATCTGAACCTGAAAATAAACGTGGTGCTTCACGACCCTCAGTTTTGCCATTGAATGCATTAGTCATTATTCTGTACTTATGTGTTGGGTCCAACCACCTCATGTGTCCCAAATAGACAGATTTCTACAATGACTCAATTGAATGTGATCAGTGTTGTTGGTACAACAAGGACATGCATCAACTTTCTTCACAGTATATCCAAATAGATTGTCGTAAGTGGAAAAGTAATTGATAGTTTAAAAAAGCATGGTCTTCGACTTGAAATTCTCCTTTCTATAAGCATCATACACAACGACACCCTCATCCTACAAGAGCTTCAAGTCTTCTATCAAAGGAGCCAAATATACATCTATGCCATTACTAGGTTGTTTAGATCATGATATCAACATAGACAACATCATGTAAGTACACTTCATGCATAACGATGGTGAAAGGTTATAAACCATCAAAATCACTGGTCATGTATTGTGACTGATACTTTGTCTAAATTCATTACTTAATTACCCTTAATTCCTAATTAATTATGTAACTTCCGCCGCAATAATTCTCACTTAATGGCACTTAAAAACCAAAATTAAAACTCCTCATTAATCTGCATAAATATCCTTAAATCCAATCAAGTATGCACATTTTACCTTTTTATCTTCAACTAATGTGGAACAAATATATTAATTTATTTTAACAAAAACTCAAGTTCAACACATTCATACTCTTAGGATGAGTAAGGGTCAAACTATTGATACATAGTACATGTTTTCAATTTCTACTAAAAGTGTAGAAACACTTTTTTTTTAAAAGTTGGTAAGACTTGCCTTTTTAAAAAACTAAGTGTTTATCTCTCTTTAGTAGTGATTGAAAACAGGCCCATAGTATAAAAAGATAAGTTGCTGCAAAAGAGAAAGACAAAGCATCCAATGTACAAGGTCAAAAGACAATAAGCTAGAGTAAGACCAAACTTTTCAAATTCAAATGATATGATTTTCTAACATATATGAACCCTATAATGTCTATAAATAGAAACAAACTTAGAGGTGAAAAATAAAACAAACATTCACAGAGAAAAAATCTTACAGTTATTCCACAAATGAAATTTTTAGAGTATTATTTTTTTTATCAAGTGGAGTGATTGCTAAGGAATATTATTCAAATCTATAGAAAACAACTCTACAATTGTTCTCTTACTTAAAACTTATATTTTATATTTTTCTACTGAGTGTAACATTATTCTGTGTAAGGTAGAATAAGTCTGAGTGAGCTATTCAAAGAGTCAAGAGTGACTTGAGTGTGAATTCTTAAAGTTCCATTAGTTATAGTCCAGACTAGGTGAGATCTATAATTTAAGGAGAATTATTACTACGTGTAAGAAAACAAAGTTATAAATATTGATTGTTATTTGGCACCTGAGTATATAACAGTGGATGTAGGAGTATTACACCATCTTTGAATCATTATAAACATTAAACAATGTCTGCATTATTTACATTTCTATTTCTTCATTTATTTTCTCAAACTTTGCATTAACAATTATGTTTAATAAAACCTAATATGTCTTGCGACTATAGACTTATTTAACTCACTCAATTGCGAATTTTATTTTTAGGAGTTTTTTCATAAAGACTTATTTCCTTTGCACTAAGGACTCTCAATACATTTATCAAGGTGTGAGAACCTTTTTCTAAAAATTCTACAATTTACACCTTAAAAAAAACTAATTTTTTGTATCAAGAAATCTGCAATTATAGACTTTGTAGTCTATAGTCAGGAAACTTCTCCTTTTCTCATGAGATGTGATTAAATTATAATTTATTTTAAAATATTTTAATTAAAATAATATAAAAGTAATATTTGATATCTAAATATAATAATTAGATGATATCTATAACAAATAATTAAAAATATATGTAATACGTAATAACATAAATATATCATATAAAATAAAATATATATAATGAGTAAGTTTCCTGTGCACCAGTTACACCGTTCAATTCTAGTGTATTTTTAAAAAGTTACACAATTTATTACTGAAAAGTTGCACAAATTATTAATGAAAAGTTACACTACGAAAGATACACTTTTCAGTGATAACATGTGTAACTTTTAAAAAATGAACTTGAGTTGCACGGTGTAACTAGTGTATACAAGACTAATCCATATATAATAGTTTCAAATATAACAATCATTTCTCTAGCTCAAATGCTTAGACACAACACATGAGACCTCTCCTACACTCGGAGATGGTGTGTTGGAACCTTCATGGACGTGAAAAAAGCACCCCTACTATGCTGTACTGCGCAACACACTTTTTAAAAACATTTTGCTCTTAGAGAGCGCGGTTCATAATCGCTTTCTAAGAGGTGTTTTGGAGAATAATTTTTTAATAGCTGTCTGAACTTAGAAACTGCCAATTAGAAGCTCTTATAAGATATAACCGTCCTCTAAATCTAATTTTAACAGCTTTCTAAAACAAAATTTGTTGTTATAATCGCACCCTAAGTCCAATTTTAACAGCTCTCTAAAACAAATTTGTATCTATAACTCAATATGAAGATAAAAAGATTGAACTTTTGTGTTAATTGCAATTTAATCTAAACACTTATGTAACAACAAACCGAACACCAAATTTTCATTTTTTAAAGATTGAATTTGAAACTTTCAGGCAACTCATCTTTCTAGAGTTTGATGTTATCTCAAATGAATCTTTACTTAATTAAAAATAAAAACTTACATGTGTAATGCACACTACTTGTTTAACATAACATAAACATACCCTAACTTTTATTGTTATTATCAAAATGTCGACACATATATAATTACTATCAATATAATAAAATTTGGAAGAATTTCTTATTCGGGCCAAATTGCTTTAATTTTGAAATATCTTAAATTAAGATCTAATTTTATTATCATTATCTCAATTCAATGCACTATCTATTTATCTTTGTTTTTTTAAAGCTCCACTAACATAATATTCTTTTTGTATTTAATTAATTTTTTAGGTATAATATATCAAACTAAAAATAAATAAATAAAATTTTATGCAAGTATTAAACATGCTTTAAAATTTATTTTTTCAGGTTGAACGATGAATTAAAAAAAATTAATTACTTCAAATATGAATATTAAATAAAATTATTTTTTTTATTTTATATTTTAAATCTTAATTCGAAATAAGATATTGTTATGTTTTGAGTTTTTTTTTATAAAAAATTGAATTGAAATAAAAATAAATGGAACGGGCCTTGAATCGAGACAAAAATAATAAAATTAAATTTTAAATTAAGAAAAAAATCAAAATGTAGATCTTAATATAAGACACTTTAAAATTGAAACTTACCTTAAAATTTGAGCCATAATATGAAATTCTTTCTAAAATAAAAATTCAAAATTCATAGAGATTATAGTATATACTATATACCCTACATTTTTTGACATTTATATATTGCGTCGGAATAAGAAAAAAAGAAAATATTGAGTAAATCTCTCATGCATCAGGTGCACTGCGAAACTCAAGTGTATTTTAAAAAAAATATAAATTATTATTGAAAAATTACACCATTAAAAATACATTTTTCAGTAATATTAATGGTGTAATTTTTTAGTAACAATTTATGTAACTTTCAGTAATAAATATTGTAACTTTTTAAAAATAGACTTGAATTGTAACACAACACTGAGACAACCATTTTGCCAGTATAAAATTTAAACATATTAGATTTGAATTTTCCATTCAAAAAGAAAAAATCGAAGCCCTACTATTCAAACAAAAGAAGTCAAATTTCCTACATCACCAATAAAAACAAAGCTTAATCCGAATTTGATCAAATCAAGAAGCCCTTACTATTTTCTGATGAGGAGGAGCGCAACCCTAAAAATTTTTAATTAAAAAAGAAGAAGACAAAACCATAAATATCTCCAAAAGGCAAACAGGAGATTTAAATATTCCGCTCAAAATATTCAATTTTAGTCCCCCATTGTTAATTAACCACTAATTATATTATTATTATTAAACTTAAAGTAAAAAAGGAAAGGAAGAAAAGCAAAAGCGACAGGCCTTCACGTTGTGAGCATCGATCTACGGTTGCCACGTGGAAGATCGTGAGGCGTGGATCCCACGCCGACGTGGAATATTACGAGTTTTAGTTACGAGGGTTTAAGAAATAAAAGGAAAAGATTTTTTTTTTTTTTTACAGATTACAGAGTGTGTATATAATATTTCTAGAGAGAGAGAGATACACAGAGCGAGAAACAAGGCGCGGAGAGGCCGTCCGAAAACAAGAGATAGAAAACTCTGCATTTTCTTCTTCGCTTTTGCTCAAAGCTTTTTCTTTCTACTCCCATTCTCTGGGGCAAATCCAAGTTTGAAGACCACCTCGGTAACCTCAAAGATTTGGACGATTACTATATTGTTTGACTAGCATTTTTGATTCCATCGCCTCAGCCTCGACAGAGTTGATCTAGCAAATATATAAAAATATTGATTAGATTAATTTGGAATTAGCAGAATTCGATCGGACGTACAGACAAACGTGTAGACGCGCGTCTGTATTTGCAGATCTTGCCGCTCTGAATCCCTAATTTCAGTCCAATGGATCACATTTGATTTCGTTGGCTTTTTCGTTTTTGTTTTTATTTATTTTTTGTAAATAAATTTAGGAACCAGCTGGGAGATCCTTCTAGACATAATCTAGAAGGGTTGCGATTTGGTGGTTGGGATTTGGGATCTGATCGTTGATGCTAGGAACCGGCGGAGTCCTGGCTCTCGGATGAGAGAGCTGTGCTATTTTGTGTATTTTTATCATCTGTTCCATCTAGTTGAGATTTCTGCTCATATATGTTTGGAAAATCAAGTGAGAAGAAAACGATGAAATGGGTAACATTGCTTAAAGACTTCAAGGAAAAAGTTGGTTTCTCACAGACTCCGGCATCATCGTCATCAACTCCATCTTCTCCGGCCCTAAAAGAAAGCAGCAGCAGCAGCAGCGGCAGCAATGCCAACAATTTATCGCCGTCCGGTCAAGATTTATGGTCATTGCCTTCAAGGTAGATATTTTGTTTTTTATTCGAATAATTTTGACCAAGACTTGTATTTGTTTTATATTTTTCATTTTCCATTTCTTTCTTATGTTTGTGTTTTCAATCAATTTTTTGCTGCTGCCACCGGCGTGTAAAATTGAACAAACTATTGTTTAGCTCATACAAGATAGCTTTTTTCGCTTTCACATTTCTTCGATAAGATTTATAATGTTACCAGTGTCTATGCTATTGATGAATATTCAACCAGTTGATGAGTTTTTATGCATTAAGAATGATGATTATTGCTGAGTTCTTATTCTACTTGTACATAAGTCAAATTCGAGAAACTTGTTTCCAACGTAGAGGATTTGTAGCATGTTGTAAGAGTGACTTATTGCTAACATATATCCAGCTGCTTTTTTTGTGTAAAAGTTGTAGCCACTTTTTTTGCTGGAGATTTTGTTTTGGCAGTAGTAATTTTTGGATTTGTCCAATCAGTCTAACATAGGAGATGGTGAATTTGAAATGTCAAGCTTTGGCCAGATAGCCGCTTCAGATTAGGATTGAATATTCAATAAAGCTCTACTTTTCAGTGACAACAAGGAAATGAATTGTTAAGAAGTATAGAGCTCAATGGCATGAGGTTATTTATTGAGTTAGCTCACTTTAGGTAGCTTTTAAGTGTGCAGTCTCAGTTTCATGTTGGTGACATGCCTTAGAAAGAAAATACTTCGGCTTTTAATACTTAACTGGAGCTCGATTGCATTAAGCTCTCATACTCAGTAAGTTTATACTCAATACTTATAAGTTATTATGTAACACACCACTTTCTAGCTAGGGTGAAACTAGCCACTTCTAAAATGTGCATGTGTTTTACTTGTTCTGGCACCCAGTTTAATACTCAAGAGATGAATATTAGGTGCTTGAGAGCTATCTAACCCCATGACCATTAGATTGAGTTATTAAGTGGGAAGGCTGCTTTATCAAACAGAATCAGATATCAGATATGTACTTAAGAATATGAAAGCCCATCTTTTCTTGGACAGCGTGGTCCTATTCAAAGATTATACTAGATTTGGCATCCTACCACATAAGCTGTGATTCTTTTGTTCCTTTCCACAATTATCATTTTATCATCAAGATTTATTGCCACAATGTCCATCTCCCTTGACTTCGAATTATTAAATTCTTGCACAAATCCTCCCTTACAAACAAATCCTGCTCAATTTTCAAACTTCCATGCAGATTGCCACTTCTATTTTTTTTCAGACTAGAATTCTGACCATTATTTAGAGTACCCCATCATTAAAAAAATAAACCCACGAAAAAGAGATCTACTCACATGGATATGTTACCAATCAATTTTGTGTAACGCTGAGACTTGACACATCAAAATTATTCTTTTCCAAAAATATAGAAACCCTTATTCTGGTAATTTTTATCAAGAACATGTGCTTGCTTCAAATGAGAAAAGCATTATGGGTTGTTAATAGGGAACATGTTTGTTCATGTAAGTTTGGGTATTAGAATAATCTAATTTTAACTTTGCTTCAGTTTCCAAAGAATGCATACTCGGACAAAGGCAAATTATTGATGTTATGATTCACTGTGACTGTAATCCCAGAAGGTTTATAACGGATACACAGTTGTGGAAAACTGGAAATTTGGCTTGAATAATATGCTCGGTTTGCAACTGATAAATTGACAAAGTTGACTTATAAGGAAAATTAATGATTTTATTTTCCTTAAATATTGCACATAAAAATCCATTTAACTAAAGGTATGATAGGGATTTGTCTGTTAAGATACATGACTTATCTTGAATAATCTTTATCTGAAGTTCTATTAATCGTCTCTCATCTTATCATGAGAAGTGTACTTGTCCTCAATGTATGCATAATTGGGAGGTTGTGATTATTTACTTGTGGTTTCCACATTTTTTCAGTTTTGCTTAAAACTCCTTTTCTTTGTTATCCAAATTACAAGCTCTCTTAGTTTTGACTATATAACAGTGACATAATTAACCTGCTTCTAGTTTTTCTCTTTTAACGATGTCATTTACTAAATACTAAGATATAACTAGCAATGTGACTTTTCTGAGTTCTGACGCTCAAATGTGCTGTATTTAGTTTAAGCGTTTAGTGTATTTAGCTTAAGCCTTTGGGTTCCTTGAAATTGCAATTGGTACCATTATGCATCAATGGCCACAGTAAACAAGATTGCTGATACGGGGTTCATGAGACAAATTTCTGAAATGCATCACATAAAAAACTTCTTATCTGTTTGGGCAAATTGGTTCGGAATGGAAAGATGCTTCTTTTTTATTGTTCCCAGAATTCTTGGAATTCCGAGATTGCTTATAACTCGTATTTTGGGTTCTTATAATCCATGTAGCTATTCTTGGGAGGTTCAAGATAATAGAGAATTGCAGATAGAAGACTGGAAAAAGTTAACATATAATTGTGATGATAAATTACAATTGGGATATATATTCTGAGAAGAGTGATGATTATATTAATCACTTCCAGGAGGGTTATCTTCTCATTGTGTTTATGTTACCCTGGGATTTATGTCTGCAACAGTGCCGATCATCATAGTATTTATGTGAAAGTTTTTTAAGTATTTGCCTCGGAACTTCTATGATTTGGCCTATGCTGCTTGATTGTATTTGGCTGTTTATATATAATACAGTTATATAATTTCTTGCTTTTGTCCTTTCAATATCTTCAAAGCAGAGACAGACATGAACTGGAGTTGGATTTCAAGAGATATTGGGATGAGTTTCGTTCATCTAGTTCTGAAAAGGTATTTTAGGATGCCTTAAAATGTTCTCGATGTTAAGTTGTTAAATTATTGTTGTTTTTGACTAATAATCCTGCTTCTGCCTCACCTCTTCCTATAATTAAGAAATATTAACACTGCTTGCTGATAGTTTTACTGCTATTGATATACTCATCACAATGTTCTCTGTGTCACAGGAGAAGGAGAAAGCCCTGAATTGGGCTGTAGAATATTTTTGTAGAATAGAGAAGCAACACACAAATGTTGCCCAATTGATTTCCATGTAAGAGGGGGAGTTCTCTTATTCACTTCATTTTCAGTTATTATACGTTTCAATTGCTTTTCAATGGATGTACATTTTCAGTCTTATATGATATGATATGATATTTGCTGTGCTGCCAATTATTATTTTTCTTCAGAAACCAAATTTGAAAAGGTTTTAATTTATAGCATTTAGCGGATGAAATTTTAAACAATCCGAGACATCTATAGTCTATACTAGAACAACCAAACCAGTTTCTCATAGTCTCATACAAACTACTTGAAAATACTAAACCAGTTATGAGTATATTTCACCATTCTTTGTGAAATACTTTGTATGTTCACCAACAATTTACGGTTTCATTTCTAGAGATGCATTATGAGACTAAAACTAATGTGAACCCTAAAGCATATCAAGTATAATTGTCTTTCTTTTGCGATTTGTGTTTCTAATTTTTTGTTTTGAATAATGTTATTGATGTCTAATATGCAACTAATGCAGGTTAGTAGAGACACACATTTTTTCTTTTGTTGTGGGAAGGGCATTTGTAACTGATATAGAAAAACTGAAGCTTAGCAGTAAAACAAGAGCTTTGGAAGCTGAGAAAGTTTTATTGTTCTTCTCAGAAACTACAAAGGTGTTTCCTGATGTTTCTTCTGGAGAAGCTATTCCTGTTCTGTTTAAAGTAATACAATTATCTTTTGCCATGGCAACTCATGCTCGTTGTGCTCTGCAGGATGGCATTAGACCTGGTGCAAACTTGTTACATGCAGTGGAAGTCCTTGTTTCTGGGGTTTGTGCACTCACTTCTCTGGAGACTTCAATACAGGCTTTATGTGCATTGCTGATGCTCTATTCTGAATGATTACATCAAGTCAAATGTGGTTGTTTATATTCCCTAAGTTGGCTTGAGAAGAGTTTGTTGGACATTATAGCAAAACATGAAAGAACTATAGATATTCAGAACCGTGCCACCCTATGCTACATTTCAATCCCTTAAATATCATTCTTTTGAATGTAGAAGTTGAACAAATTCTGTTGCATTAAATATGTTCTGAAATAGCAAAAGGAGTTTTTAGGATTTTCGATTTAGTTGATCAGGTTATTATATTTAATAGTGGAGTACACCACTCCTAACTTTTCACAGTGAACTAAGTATTACATGCCACATCATTTGGGTGCTCTGTCTGAATGAAATGCTCTAATTTTTGAAGCACAAATTAGATTTCATCATAGAAGATGATTCAATCTAGTTAGTTTTGGATTAATGCGATCTAGGGATATCAGACTAATGACAATGAATAAGCTTTCAGTTGCTCTTGTTCATCTGAGTGGATCTTATTTGTTTTTATTCTAGTGATTTTATCAATTTAATTATTTTCATACTCACGTAATACGAATTCGTATCTGCAGCCGATTGATAAACAATCATTCCTTGATTCTGGGATCTTGTGCATTCTCATTCATGTACTAATTGCCCTTCTTGCTCCTGGTGGGGACAATCATTCAAAAAAGACAAATGAAAACGAGGACTTGTTGGCAGCCAACGAAAACAATGATTCAGAAATTAGACCTGGTCGCCAGCTTGAGGTACCTTTTGTTTAACTGCAGATATTACTTAGTTCTCTTCTTTATTCAAATTTCCTATGTTATGTTATATTCAACTTTGCCGCAGAAGCTTAGATGTGGCGAGTAGTGGTAGATATAGCCCTAAACCACCATATTACCTGTTTCCTTTTGAATAAACCCAAACACAGTCCATTAAATGGATATTAAATGATTAATAGTACATTAAACATAACGGTAACAATTAACCTTCAGGTTAGTTCAAATCTTTTTGAAGAAGAAATACAGAAATATTGTAAATGTCTGAACTTGCATAATTACATCTATATCCTCCATAGTTCGCATGTCATTTTCCCAAAATGCTTAGTATGTTTTTGAAAATTATTGAGTCGTGTGTCTGATTTTGAGACACAAGTCACAGTAGGCTTTGCCTGTTGCTCTACAAGGTCCACATGTCTTTTTATTCCCCCAGGTGCAAGGTGGAGAATATCTGATGTTTTAACATGTTCTCCATCTAGCATCTGAATAATTGCCAATATAATGCTGCAGCAGTTAAAATACTCCTCATATGTGTACTTTACGTTTCTAATGTTACAAAACTTGTTGGCCTCGACAGTCTATTTTGCAAATGTGATCATTTATTTTTGGTTCTGGCTGTCTATGACAAAAAAATATAAATAAAAATGGTTATGATCTTAAGAAACTATAATATTAAGTATTTTTCGTTCTTGTTGATATTGTTTAAGTCCTTGACTTTTAAAATGTTAAATTGAAGCTTTCTGAACACTTAGCTGTTGAGTTTTTATTTTGATATTTTGTTGACACATTGATATGTATATTATATAGTGATGTTCCATAATTCGCATTGCAGTTTTTTATTTTCATATATTCTAATGCCTAGTATCAGAGAGGAACTCTGTAATGTCCTTTATTCTATGTGTTGTCTTATAATCAAAAGAATCTATTGTAACAGAGGAAGTGTATCATTGAAATTATTATTCCTAAAAAATAACATGTGTACTTGATCTGTGATTTGAGAAGTTCTCACCACTGTGGGAATTATCAGGTTGAGGGCAGTGTTGTACATATTATGAAAGCTTTGGCTAGCCATCCTTCAGCTGCTCAAAGTCTGATTGAGGATAATTCACTTCAGTTACTGTTTAACATGGTTGCAAATGGTTCTTTAGTGGTGTTTGCTCAATTCAAAGAGGGTCTAATTCCTTTGCATGTCATTCAGCTTCATAGGCATGCCATGCAGGTAACAATACAGTTCGCTTGATATTTGAAAATGAATTGTTTGTACATTAAACTCTGGGAAGCATGGCATCATCTTTGTTGAACTGATGGCCTTCTGTTTTATTGTTGTTCCAGATCCTTAGTCTTCTATTGGCTAATGAAAATGGTTGCACTGCCAAGTACATACGCAGGCATCATCTGGTATGCAAATATGCACATAACTTTATTTTAGATTTTCCGTATGCACAAACTATCATAGAATGTGTTTGACTTCAGCTAACCTAATAAAATGGGCATTCTAGATCCCTTGAATTAAGTTTTTGTTAAATCACTACAATCATCAAGAGATGATTTGTGAATAATAATTTCCAAGAGTCTTGGTCTTTTTTGGAGCTAATTTGACGTGAACCATGAAATATAAGTAAAAGGCCTCAAAGCTTAGGGGTGTTCCTCACATCAGCATATGCCGTAATATGAAACATGCCAGCGTATGGCAAGAACCAATTACTGACACCAGACATGACCTGCAAATGTGAATGATGAATCTTTTCTTTAGACGTAATAATTGTTGTATTTCATACAAGTCTGATGATTACAATTGATATCTTACCTCTTTCTTCTTTTTTATTTTTGGGGTAAGAAACCTAAACTTTCTTGGTGTTACTAGAGAACTTGTGATTTGTAAGATCCACAGGCCTCTATAATATATTGATACTAAAAATTTCATATCTAATTTGGACTATTGTTGTACCTGTATATATAGGAAAGTCTGAGAAGTTATTCCAGTCCTTTCATCCTTATGATACTGAATTTCTGAACGAAACATGACATACAAATTTCTGTTGCTCATTAAGAATGATTCCAGATAACCACCTGTTACATTTTAGTTACCAGTGATTTGGCCAGAGTTGGTACTCCTGTTATAAAAAGTGTGATTAGTAATTCTTCTAGTGTGCTACTTTGTCTTTTGTGTTATCTTAGCTAATACCTTTTTTTATTACTCCCTCCGTCCCAGGGGTATTTGCACCCCTGGGATGGCACACGGTTTAAGAAAAATGTATTTTTTAAATAAAGTAGTGGTATATGGGTAAATGTGTGGAAAGTTTTGTGAGTGTGCACGCAAATCGATGTTTCCCTTTTAACTAGTGTGCAAATTGATTTGGGACAAACCAAAATAGAAAGTGTGCAAATTGGTTTGGGACGGAGGGAGTACCTTTTATTTAGAGAATCCAGCTTTGACTTTAATGCTGCTGCTTATCTTTCATTTTGGCAGATTAAAGTTCTTCTGATGGCTGTCAAGGATTTCAATCCTGATTGTGGTGATCCAGCATACACTATGGGCATTGTGGACTTACTTCTTGAATGTGTGGAATTGTCATATAGACCTGGTAAGTTTGCATGATACTCCTGTTGAACTTAAAGGAAATTGCTGCGAGATTTTTTTTCTCAACTGAAATCAGACACTTGGATCCTTCACTTTTTCATCTATCACTCAGAATTGAAAAAAAAAAATCTCTTGAACTAGAAGTTTGGAATGTGACTATTTTTTGACAGCATGGGTTTTCACCCAGACATATATAGAACTTCTGAAAAGACATGGATGTTGACCTACAATTTTCTCATGTAGAGGCTGGTGGTATCAGGCTCAGGGAGGATATTCATAATGCTCATGGCTATCAGTTCCTGGTTCAGTTTGCACTAACTCTATCAAATAATAAAGGTGGCCAGACTTTCTATTCCATGCCTTCTGATGATTCTGCTTCAGACAGTAGACATATGACTGGGGGGGAGGACAGGGGAAGCTTAAAAGAAGAAGGAGGAAACAACTCACAATACAGCCTCTCCCCAACAATTTGTAGGCTTCTTGATGTCATAATAAATTTTGCTCAGACTGGTCCCTCAGGATCATCTGGACTAAAAGGTTCAAAAAGTTCCAACTTAAAGCCTAATGGGCATGGCAGGAGCCGTACATCATCATCTGATCGAGTAGTTGATGATATTTGGGAGCAGGATGATGACAAAGTCAAAGATTTAGAAGCTGTACAAATGTTGCAAGACATTTTAATTAAAGCAGAAAGTACTGAGCTGCAGGCCGAAGTATTAAATAGAATGTTTAAGATGTTCTCCAGTCATCTTGAAAACTACAAATTATGCCAGCAATTGAGAACTGTTCCTCTGTTGATTCTTAATATGGCTGGTTTTCCTTTGCCTCTACAAGAGATTATCTTGAAGATTCTTGAATATGCAGTTACTGTTGTGAATATCATCCCTGAACAAGAGTTGCTTTCACTTTGCTGCTTACTACAGCAACCAATAACTTCTGAATTGAAGCATACAATTCTGTGTTTTTTCGAGAAACTCTTGTCATTTGATCAACAGTACAAGAAAATTCTAAGAGAAGTTGGTGTGCTGGAGGTTTTGTTAGATGATCTGAAGCAGCACAAGTTTCTGTTGGGGGCGGAGCAGCCTACTGGTGATCATGGTCAATTAGAGAGAAAACTTAGCCCTAGCAGCTTCAAGAAGCACTTGGACAACAAGGATGCCATTCTTTCTTCTCCAAAGCTCCTAGAATCTGGTTCTGGTAAATTCCCACTTTTTGAAGTAGAGGAGACAATCTCAGTGGCTTGGGATTGTTTAGTTTCGTTACTAAAGAAAGCAGAAGCTAATCAAGCAGCATTTCGTTCTGTTAATGGTGTGGCAACTGCACTTCCTTTCTTGGCCTCTGATAAACACCGCCAAGGTGCCCTTCGGGTGTTGACATGTTTGATTACTGATGATACAAAACAGGTAAGAAAAAGCATTTTTTTTTTATATTGTCCTTTTTTTTTGTTGTTGTTGTTTCAATTGCTTCATTGCTGCCTTTTATTTTGACTTTTGCACTCTAGACAAGACTGTCTCATCCATATGAAGATATGTAGCGTTTGCCTTTTCTTCCTCACTTATACTATGAATTTTTGTTTATAACTTGCGTAGTTAAATATCTAAAAAATGTTCTTTACCAGCATTTGGTTATAGTGCTTTTAAATTTGTGGTTTTGTTGGCCCTTTTTAGCAACTTAAATTTGTGGTTATAGTGCTTTTAAATTTGTGGTTTTGTGCTTGTATTTTGCACTTAAAATGATATTTTGGTGTGTTCTAGATCTGTTTCTAGATTGTTTTATCTTAATAAGCAAGATCAATTTTTATTGCTGAGCCATGCTTAGTATTAATTTGTGTATCATGTAGAACTTCTCGAGTAATGTGCACTTTGGACTTTGTTTAGGAGTTAGCTTCCAAATGCTTTATTTTGTTGAAACATACACTGCACGTTTCATGCTGAAAAGAGCTTGTTATAGTTTGTTGGTGGTTAGACGATTACATGTGATAATGTCTTGTTCATGCTACACCATGGTAATTCTAAATTGTGCTTGCATTACCCTTTATCGTTTAATATGCTTTAACTTTGTCATGTTTAAGTTGTAAGTCTTCTGTTCAAGGAACCGAGTCATTGTTTATTGAAGTAGTAAATTGCCTTCACCTCAATTTTTTTTATTCAGGCTCATCCTGAAGAACTGGGTGTTTTGGTTGAAATTTTGAAGAGTGGAATGGTAACAAGCGATTCAGGATCTCAATACACACTTCAAGATGATGCAAAATGTGATGCTTTTGGATACTTATGGCGTATACTTGTGCATAATGGTGCTGCTCAGAGGGTTTTTGGTGAAGCAACTGGGTTTTCTCTTTTATTGACCACACTTCATTCTTTTCAGAATGATGGAAAACAGGAAAACCAACCATCTATATCAACATGGGCTAAGGTGTTTATGCATATGATGCATGTAATGACAGCAGGAGTTTCTGATAATGCTGTTAACCGGACAAAGCTGCACATTGTTCTTGCTTCACATACCTTTTCTGATCTTCTTACTGATTCTGGGTTAATCTGTGTTGAATGTGAACGCCAAGTCATTCAACTGTTTCTAGAACTTGCGCTAGAGATAGTTCTTCCACCAAAATTGACGTCAGAAGCTGCATCAGTGTCTAATGATGTGAAAAATGAATCAGATAGTTTTCTTTTGATTACACCATCAGGTACTTTTGTCCCTGTCAAGGAACGTGTATACAATGCTGCCGCTATCAGAGTGCTCATTCGCTGTCTGCTGCTGTTTACTCCAAAGGTTCAATTAGAATTACTAAATCTAATTGAAAAGCTTGCTTGTGCAAGCTCCTTCAATAAAGAAAACCTCACATCTGTAGGTGCGAATTTGCTAAATTAAATATCTTTTCATTTTAACGATTTAGTAATCATGGTAATAGTATTTGTTCTACTGCTGCTAGGTTGTGTGCAGCTTATTTTGGAGACTATATACCCGTTAATGTCAACTTCTTCTCCACTGGTTTCTCATGCTTTAAGGATAGTTGAAGTTCTTGGTGCCTACAGGTAATGGCAATTATTAGATGGAGCATATGTTGATTTTTATTTCTTTGGGGCTGCATTTGCTTCATTTTGATTGATTGATTGATTGATATTTGAATATCATATCAAGTCATGAAGTATGAGTTTGATATCACATTGCATGATTGTGCATAATTAGATCGTAAGACACATTCATGTGCATTCACATATTTTCTATGTTAGGATGTCGTCTTTTATAATTACTTAAATTTTTACTGTATTGTTCTGAGAATTCAAAATCCTTGGTTTACAGGCTATCAGTACCCGAACTCAGAATTCTTATTAGATATATATTTCAAATGCGACTTGCAAGTTCAGGCCGTTGTCTTGTTGAAATGATGGAGAGGCTGATTCTTTCAGAGGAAATGGGTTCGGAAGATGTTGCTCTTGCACCTTTTGTGGAGTTGGACATGAGCAAGATAGGACATGGTTCTATTCAAGTGCCATTAGGGGAAAGGTCATGGCCTCCTGCTGCTGGTTATTCTTTTGTTTGTTGGTTTCAATTTCGAAATCTTCTAAAATCATCTGCAAGGGAGGGCGAAGCCCCAAAAGCGGGATCGTCTAGAAGGCATGGCTCGGGAAGCGGACAACTTGGAGCCCAGGTTCTTCGAATATTTTCTGTTGGGGCAGTAGATAATGGAAATGCTTTCTATGCAGAACTTCTTCTGCAGGATGATGGACTTCTAACTCTTTCAACAAGCAACTCTTCCTCCTTGACTTTTAGTGGGCTAGAAATGGAGGAAGGTAGGTGGCATCATCTTGCAGTTGTGCACAGCAAACCGAATGCTTTGGCTGGACTATTTCAAGCTAGTGTTGCTTATGTATATCTTAATGGAAAACTAAGTCACACTGGGAAACTTGGATATTCCCCCTCTCCTGTGGGGAAGTCTCTACAGGTGTGTATTGGGACACCAGTTGCTTGTGCCAGGGTAAGTGATTTGTCATGGAAACTCAGATCTTGCCACCTTTTTGAAGAGGTGCTCTCACCAGGTTCCATATGCTTTATGTATATTCTTGGAAGAGGATATAGAGGGCTCTTCCAGGACACCGATCTGTTGCAATTTGTTCCAAACCAGGCATGTGGAGGCGGCAGTATGGCTATTTTAGATTCTTTAGACACAGAGTTGTCTTTGACCAATGTGCAAAAACCTGAGAATGCTGGCAAACAAGGGATCTCTAAAGTGGATCACAGTGGAATTGTTTGGGATTCTGATAAATTAGGAAACCTATCATTGCACTTGCTGGGCAAGAAACTAATATTTGCATTTGATGGGACTAGTACGGAAATATTCCGGGCATCTGGGACCTTATCCATGCTCAATCTAGTTGATCCTCTTTCGGCTGCTGCTTCTCCAATTGGCGGTGAGTTGATCAATAGTTATCTCGATCTATGTAGTTCAATCATCTGTCATAACATCAGATTTATTAGCTATACAAGTGTAAATATCATGTTTTTGCTTAGCTAATTTTTTTGTAACCTTTACTGGATTTTCTCCAGGTATACCACGTTTTGGTCGCCTTCTTGGGGATATTTATGTCTGTAAACAATGCGTCATTGGTGATACAATAAGCCCCATTGGTGGAATGACTGTTGTACTTGCACTCGTCGAAGCTGCTGAAACTAGGGACATGCTTCACATGTCATTGACTATGCTTGCATGTGCACTCCATCAGAATCCTCAGAATGTGCGTGACATGCAGAAGTACAGAGGGTACCACTTGCTAGCTCTTTTCCTTCACCGCAGAATGTCATTGTTCGACATGCATTCACTTGAGATCTTCTTCCAAATTGCTGCTTGTGAGGCTTCTTTCTCTGAACCAAGAAAAATTGAAACAGTGCAAAACAATCTGTCTCCTGCGGCCACCATTAATGACACCAGCTTTGAAGATCTCAATTTATCTAAGTTCCGCGATGAATTTTCATCAGTTGGGTCTCAGGCGGATATGGATGATTTTTCAGCTACAAAAGATACATTTAGTCATATGTCAGAGTTGGAAAATGCAGATATGCAGACAGAGACATCAAATTGCATTGTACTGTCTAATGCTGATATGGTTGAGCATGTTTTGTTGGATTGGACTCTTTGGGTAACAGCTCCAGTCCCAATTCAAATTTCGTTACTTGGATTTCTTGAGCATCTTGTCTCCATGCATTGGTACAGAAATCACAACCTGACCATTCTCCGTAGAATTAATCTTGTACAGCATCTGCTCGTTACTCTGCAGAGGGGAGATGTTGAAGTTCCAGTTTTGGAAAAATTAGTTGTCTTACTAGGTGTCATATTGGAGGATGGGTTTCTTCCTTCTGAATTGGAGCTTGTTGTGAGGTTTGTAATTATGACATTTGATCCCCCTGATCTGGTGTCCCGTGATCATATTATACGAGAAGCAATGGGGAAGCATGTTATTGTAAGAAATATGTTACTTGAAATGCTAATTGATCTGCAGGTGACTATTCAATCCGATGAGTTACTTGAGCAATGGCATAAAATTGTTTCATCAAAATTAATTACTTATTTTCTTGATGAGGCCGTTCACCCGTCCAGCATGAGATGGATCATGACTCTTCTAGGTGTGTGTCTTGCGTCTTCTCCTACATTTGCACTTAAATTTCGCTCAAGTGGAGGTTATCAAGGGTTGGCAAAAAGGCTTCCAAGTTTCTACGATTCTCCTGATATATATTACATTTTGTTTTGTCTGATATTTGGGAAGCCCGTATATCCAAGATTGCCGGAAGTTCGCATGCTTGATTTTCATGCACTCATGCCAAGTGACGGTAGCTATGCAGAGTTGAAATTCGTAGAGCTTCTGGAGTCAGTTATTGCTATGGCAAAATCAACATTTGATAGGTTATGCATGCAATCAATGCTTGCACATCAAACTGGCAATCTTTCTCAGGTTGGTGCTGGCCTTGTGGCAGAGCTTGTAGATGGGCATGTGGACATGTCCGGGGAGCTCCAAGGTGAAGCTCTAATGCACAAGACATATGCTGCTCGTCTGATGGGTGGAGAAGCATCAGCACCTGCTGCAGCCACTTCAGTTCTCAGATTTATGGTTGATCTTGCAAAAATGTGTCAACCCTTTTCTGTTGTCTGCAGACGTTCAGAGTTTCTTGAAAGCTGCATTGACCTCTATTTTTCCTGTGCCAGGTCTAGTTCCTATTAAATATCTACCCTCTAAGATAATTGATATTAGTTTTAATATTTCTGAGCTATTATTTAAGTTCTATACATGCTACATGTTAATCAGCTTAAACTAGCTGTTTCTGGTGTATTTTGATTAAAAAGTTTGTCACTTGTTAATTCAGGGCTGCACATGCTGTGAGGATGGCTAAAGAACTCACTGTAAAGACTGAAGACAAAAATTTGAATGATGGTGACGATAGCAGTAGCTCCCAGAATACTTTCTCTAGCTTGCCTCAGGAACATGATCTGTCAGCAAAGACCTCAATCAGTATAGAGAGCTTTACCCAGGGGAATGTTAGTGCTAGTTCAGAAGATATGCATATTTTTTCAAATAACATGGCAAGTGAGAAACCAGAGATTGGCATTGTGGCATCACCAGACAAACCAGTGAAGGAAGACACACAGTTTGTGAGGAATTCTGATGGTGAAGTTGAGCAGGAATCCCGTGCCATATCTGGCAGTAATGAATTCAGTTTTCGTGATACAAGAAGCTCTCCTGATCATCCTCATCATAATGATTCACAGAGTTCTTTGTCTTCCCCCATGCTTGAATCTCCTATTTTGTCTGAGAGATCTAATTCTAAGATGTCGCCGACTCCGTCTTCATCTCCAGTTTTAGCATTGACATCTTGGTTGGGTGGTGCCAGTCAAAGTGATTTGAAAACGTCTTCAGTCTCAACTCCATCAGTGGAGTCCTTTATGTCTGTGAATGATAGTAATACCACTTCAGACTTGAAATTTTCTACTCAGAGTCAATCTGATTCAAACATATTGTTCGCGATCAGTCCAAGGCTTCTTCTGGAAGTTGATGATTGTGGCTATGGAGGCGGTCCATGTTCTGCTGCTGCCACTGCAGTTCTAGATTTTATGGCAGAAGTTCTATCCGATTTTGTCACTGAGCAGATGAAAGCTTCATCAGTGGTTGAGTCTGTGTTGGAAACTGTACCTCTGTATGTTGATGCTGAATCTGTTCTAGTTTTTCAGGGGTTATGCCTTACTAGATTGATGAACTTTCTCGAGAGACGTCTCTTACGTGACGATGAGGAAGATGAGAAGAAGTTGGATAAGACAAAGTGGTCTATAAACTTAGATGCGCTGTCCTGGATGATAGTTGATCGTGTATATATGGGAGCTTTTCCTCAGCCTGCAGGTGTATTGAAGACTCTGGAGTTCTTGTTATCCATGTTGCAGTTGGCAAATAAAGATGGTCGAATTGAAGAAATGATTCCTACGGGCAAAGGACTCCTTTCTATTGGGAGAGGAAACAAACAGCTTGATACTTATATACATGCTCTTTTTAAGAATACGAATCGTATGATACTATACTGTTTCCTTCCACCATTTTTGTTCACCATAGGTGAAGATGACCTTCTTTTGCGTCTGGGCTTGCTGAATGAACCCAAGAAAAGATTGTTTCTTAATGCTTCATCGGAGGAAGGGGTTGATATTTTTGCGGTTTTACAGTTATTGGTTGCTCATAGGCGAATAATATTTTGCCCCAGTAACTTTGAAACAGATCTGAATTGCTGTCTTTGTATAAATTTAATATCCCTTCTCCATGACCATAGACAGAGTGTCCAGAATGCAGCTACTGAGATTCTCAAATATCTTCTTGTACATCGTAGGGCTGCACTTGAGGAGTTTTTTGTTTCTAAACCAAATCAAGGGTCTTCATTGGATGTTCTACATGGTGGATTTGATAAGCTTTTGACTGGAAACTTATCTGTGTTTTTTGAATGGTTTCACAGTTCTGAGGCTGTCATCAATAAGGTGATGGAAAAGTGTGCTGCCATTATGTGGGTGCAGTATATAGCAGGCTCTGCAAAGTTTCCCGGAGTGAGGATAAAGGGCATGGATAGTCGTCGTAAGAGAGAAATGGGGAGAAAATCAAAGGATACACCAAAACTGGAGCAAAGACATTGGGATCAGGTAAATGAACGAAGGATTGCACTTGAAGTGGTTCGTGATGCCATGGCTACAGAATTACGTGTTATTCGTCAGGACAAGTATGGATGGGTGCTTCATGCTGAGAGTGAGTGGCAAACTCATCTCCAACAACTTGTGCATGAGCGAGGAATATTTCCAGTTAGTAAATATTCTATGAATGAAGAAGAGCTTGAGTGGCAACTTTGCCCCATTGAAGGCCCATATAGGATGCGCAAAAAGCTTGAACGGTGCAAACCAAAGATTGACAGCATCCAAAATGTTCTGAATGGACATTTTGAGTTTGGGGATGGAGAACTGCACAATGAAAAAATTGAAAATGATGATCACGGCTCTGATATTGAATCAGATTCTTTTTTCAATCTTTTAACTGCCAACCCGAAGGATGACTCTTTTACTGCTGAATTATATGATGAATCTTTCAGAGAATCAGATGATGTTCGGGATGTAGCTTTTTCTGGGGTTGGATGGAATGATGATCAAGAGAGTAGTATAAATGACGCTAGTCTGCATTCAGCTACTGAATTTGGTGCCAAGTCCAGTGCTGCATCAAGTCAGAGAGCAGAAACTGGTCCAGCAAAGTCTGATTTAGGATCACCTAGGCAATCTTCTTCCTCGAGAATTGATGAAGTTAGAGTGGCAGATGATAAATCAGATAAAGAACTAAATGATAATGGTGATTACTTGATCAGACCTTATTTGGAACCTCTTGAAAAGATCAAGTATAAATACAATTGTGAAAGGGTTGTGGGACTTGACAAGCATGATGGTATATTTCTGATTGGAGAACTGTCGCTGTACGTCATTGAAAATTTTTACATTGATGATTCTGGGTGTATATGTGAAAAAGAGAGTGAAGATGAACTCTCCATTATTGATCAGGCTTTGGGTGTAAAGAAAGATTTTTCTTGTAGCATGGATTCCCAATCCAAATCAACTTCATCATGGAGTGCTACAGCGAAAGCATATGCTGGGGCTAGGGCCTGGGCATATAGTGGTGGTGCTTGGGGAAAGGAGAAAGTGGGCAATAGTGGTAATGTGCCTCATCTTTGGCGTATGTGGAAGCTTGACAGTGTCCATGAGCTTCTGAAGCGCGAGTATCAGCTTCGCCCAGTTGCTATTGAGATTTTCAGCATGGATGGTTGCAATGACCTACTGGTTTTCCATAAAAAAGAAAGAGAAGAAGTTTTCAAAAATTTGGTGGCCATGAATCTTCCTAGAAACAGCATGTAAGTTTTTAGTTTCTCCTGGCTTCATACTTTCCTTTCTTACAGGCTATTTATTTGTTTCTTTGTATTTCTGTGGAGTTTGTCATGAATAATGATTTGGCAAACTATTAATCTGTATGCTTCCTGTAAATAGTGTCTTTCATATCACAGCTGTACAAATAAAAGTAGTTCGACACAGAACTGACTATTATTGAATGTAGATACCTTATGATGGACATCTCTTCTTAGTCTAGGGATGCGTCACAAGGAAAAGAAAAACATTAGGATTATATGGTTGTGAAGATGGTTCTGTAAATGCCTCATCAAGATTTTTTAAAGTTTCACTTGCAGTGGTGTTCGATTTTGGAAATCGTTTCCATAGTGAGAACACTTTAGAAGTGGTGTAGAATAGGCTCAGGTTTAAAGGAGCCTTTTTGATCTCAAATGATCTACTATTTTTCCCGTGCCAGACAGATAAGGAATGGATTTATGTTTTGTTGTTCTGTTTTTGTTTTATATATTCAGATATGGGTAACTTTAATATGTTAATATACTTTGTTTCTCACCAAAAAGGAAAAGAGAGAACTCTTGCCGCTTGTCTTTTCTGATACTGTGCTGAACTTGATTAACCTCAGAAATTGTTGTTAGATGCTCTCCTCCGTAGTTTATTTTTCCGTGTATGTTTTCTTTTGTTAAATTTCATTAGTATGTGTATTGCTTGGTTAAAAGACGGAGGACGGGTGTTGTTTCGATTGCATAGTTCTTATTTTGGTAATGAACACATAAAGTAGAAGAAATGTTAGTACCTATGTCATCCGGTAACAATTTACAAAGATGCTTCCACTCTTAATTTGTGGTGATTATTGTCCCTGGAGGTCTCCTCAACATCATCACAAACTTTTTACTTTGGCATGTCTCACCTTTAGCAACTGGGGTTCAGTATTTGCTTGTCTCCTTTTTCTTCAAATGTTATATGTTAATCTTTTGTTGTATGGGTGTGCTTGCGCACACATTCATTGTGCCAATAAAAAAAATTGAGCTCACATTTTTGCTCTACACAATTTACAGTTTAGATTCCACGATATCTGGTTCAACAAAACAAGAAAGCAATGAAGGCAGCCGTCTTTTCAAGGTTATGGCAAAATCTTTTTCCAAGAGGTGGCAAAATGGTGAAATTAGCAATTTTCAGTATATCATGCATCTGAATACTCTAGCAGGTCGGGGATACAGTGATCTTACTCAGTATCCAGTGTTCCCTTGGGTACTGGCAGATTATGAGAGTGAGAATCTTGATTTTTCTGATCCAAAAACATTCCGGAAGCTTGATAAATCAATGGGATGCCAAACATTAGAAGGGGAAGAGGAGTTCAGAAAGAGGTTGGTAGTGGAACCTTTTTTTTAAATCTATCCCTCATTCCTGCCTCTGGAACATAAACATTTTTTCCTAATCTGCTCTCTCTCTCATGCACATACAGATATGAGAGCTGGGATGATCCAGAAGTTCCCAAGTTCCATTACGGTTCTCACTATTCTAGTGCTGGGATTGTTCTCTTCTATCTCTTGCGCCTGCCTCCTTTCAGCAATGAGAATCTAAAGTTGCAGGGGGGACAGTTTGACCATGCTGACCGTCTTTTCAACAGCATAAAGGATACCTGGTTGAGTGCTGCTGGGAAAGGAAACACATCTGATGTTAAAGAACTGATACCGGAGTTCTTCTATATGCCCGAATTCCTTGAGAACAGGTTCGGCCTTGACTTGGGTGAGAAACAGTCAGGAGAAAAGGTTAGTTAAACTTCTTTTATTATTTCCCTGTCGTATAACCTTCTTTTATATCTTAAGTTTGCTGACACATTGAGATCTTGTACCAGGTTGGTGATGTTGTCTTGCCCCCATGGGCCCATGGCAGTGTCAGGGAATTTATAAGGAAGCATAGGGAAGCTCTGGAGTCTGATTATGTATCTGAGCATCTGCATCATTGGATAGACCTTATTTTTGGATATAAACAGAGAGGAAAGGTGAGTGTCCAACTATTGTATTTTTTGATATGGTGGAATATGTTTTACTTTTCATGGTTCAATCATATCATTGTTTGCCATCCTTTTGGCAGTTCTATTTCCACTATGCCAAATAATAGTTTGGTCTCATTTAATAATCCTTGAATAAAAAAACCTCTTCAACATTCTTGACTGCAGATGCTTGGAAAGATTGTTTATGCTGTTTCAATAGTATCTATTCCATTTTCTGTATTCCCTCGTCTTGGTGATCTATTTCTTGAATTTGGAACATAAGAGAGGAATGTAGTATAGTGAATCTCATATTCAAGCCAAAACCTGATTCATTTTCTATCCCTCATGGCCTACAGAATTCATCGCATTGATAATCCATTTGGGTATGTTTGGTTCTTAAGATAAAAGTATCTATCCGTCAAAAACATGCATG
The DNA here is from genome assembly GCA_026898435.1 of Prunella vulgaris. Taxonomy (NCBI): domain Eukaryota; kingdom Viridiplantae; phylum Streptophyta; class Magnoliopsida; order Lamiales; family Lamiaceae; genus Prunella; species Prunella vulgaris. The sequence goes on from JAPKLY010000100.1 coordinate 92,679, forward strand.
TTTTTTACGGATAGATACTTTTATCTTATGAACCAAACATATCCTTAATAGACTTGTATAGAAGGCTGCTATTATTGTACTTCAATTTGTATGCTTTGACAGTATATCACATGCCTTCCTCACGTCAAATATTTGTTGTTTACATTTTCATTGACTTTTTCTTATTTTATCTGGTGTCATTTGTTTTGTGTTTTTAGGCAGCAGAGCAAGCTGTAAATGTATTTTACCATTATACATACGAGGGCAGTGTTGACATCGACTCAGTTACAGATCCTGCTATGAAAGCGTCAATACTAGCACAAATTAATCACTTTGGGCAAACACCAAAACAACTTTTCCAGAAGTCCCATGTTAAGAGACGAATCGATAGACGAATCCCACCCCATCCTCTTCGCCACTCTTTGCATCTCCTCCCTCATGAAATACGCAAGACCTCATCTCCTATCTCTCAAATCTTGACTTTGGGCGACAAGATTCTCATTGCTGGAGCAAATAATTTGCTAAAACCAAGAACATTTACCAAAATTGTTGCATGGGGTTTTCCTGACCGAAGCTTACGATTTCTGAGTTACGATCAAGAGAGGCTTCTTTCAACCCATGAAAATCTCCATGGGGGCAACCAACTCCAGTGTGTCAGCGTGAGCCATGATGGGCGGATCTTGGTGACCGGTGCAGACGAGGGCTTGGTTTGTGTTTGGAGAATTGGAAAAGATGGGCCTCGGGCCCTTCAAAATTTGCAGTTGGAGAAGGCTCTCTGTGGGCATACTGGTAAAATCACATGCCTGCATGTTAGCCAGCCTTACATGATGATTGTGAGTGGGTCCGATGATTGTACAGTAATATTTTGGGATCTTAGCTCACTGGTTTTCGTTAGGCAGCTTCCTGAGTTCCCTTCCCCGGTTTCTGCAATCTACGTGAACGACTTGACCGGAGATATTCTAACGGCAGCTGGGGTTATGCTTGCTGTGTGGAGCATTAATGGTGATTGCCTTGCTGTGGTCAACACATCACAGCTCCCATCAGATTCCATTCTCTCACTCTCGGGTTCGGTTTTCTCTGATTGGATGGACACTTGTTGGTATGCCTCAGGTCACCAAAGTGGGGCCGTCAAAGTCTGGAAAATGGTTCACTCCTCCAGTGAGGAATCTGCTCAATCGAAACAAACGGGAAGTCCTACGGGTGGCCTAGGACTGGGGGGTAAAGCTCCCGAGTACAAGCTGATCCTGCACAAGGTGTTGAAGTCCCATAAATTTCCGGTGACTGCCCTCCACCTATCGAGCGATCTAAAACACTTGCTGAGTGGGGATTCAGGGGGCCACCTGCTTTCGTGGACATTACCAGATGAGGCCTTGAGATCATCTTCCATGAACCAGGGGTAGTTTTGTAAATTAACAGCTGAGGCTGGATCGATGTTTTCAGTTTGGTCCTTTGGTTGGTTGGCCATGCATTGGAATGAAGTGTTTTTGAGACAAGGAATGTGAGCCTTAAAACAGAGGAGCTTAGTCTCGGAGTGAAGTGATTGATGCAGTAGAGTCCTCCTCCTCCTCCTCCTCCTTCCATGGCTTCAGGACAATAGCTCGGGATGTAATTTTGGTGATTGCAAGAGGGCAGTTTGGGTTTTTGTTTGGAAGGGGGGGCGTGTGCCACCCGTGTGTAGTTTGTGGTACATGATAACACTGTAAGATGAGATTGTACAGAATGTGTGAAGAAATGGTAAAAGTCCCTGCTAACTTTATTACCTTACCAATGGAGGAGGGAGACAAAGATCGAGTGTGTGCTTTTTATGGGCATAAGCTGCTCCTTTTTTGTTGTGAAATGTACAATTTTTTGGGTTCGTATATTACACGAACATTATATTTATATTTATATATATTCCTGAATTATGGGAGATTTCCCACTCTTCCATCCTCAGTTGCTCTAATCTACAGCTTCATACTTAATCTGATTGTTCTCTATGTATTACGGCTAAACTTTCACACATTTAGGCTTAGGTTAGGTTTGTTTTGTTTTGGAAGTTAACTTTTAAAATTATTGGATATTATCGTACGTCAATTTATATGGTCAATGACTTATTAATGTCATGGAAAGCTCACTCAGAGGCTAAATTCACCATATAAATTGACCAAAAGTATTTTATGCTTTTTATAACATTTTATACATTTTTTAAATTGATAAAAAAATCATAAATCAAATTATCACGGAGGTTAAACCAAAAGAAAATCAATAACCATTTTGCAATCTCAAAATATTTTATAAAATAGGTTTATTATTATTTTAAGTAGTTGAATAAAACATGTATAAGTAAAAAAATTCAAGTAAAGGTTCTAAGACAAATTTATTTAAATATAGATTTTTTCAAACTGAATTATCAAAATAGAGAGAAAAGTGAGGTCTTATCAAAATAAAACCAGTTAGTATCTAGAATAGGGGTGGAACAAATACCGAAAATACCAGTATACCGTACTTACCATACCGAAAAATACCGAATTTATCGAAAATTTCGGTATACCGAAAATTTCAGTACGGTATGATATCATACCGATATTTTCGGTACGGTATCGGTATAGAATTTTAAAATTTTTGGTATACCGGTATATACCGAAATATTTTCGGTATAAACCGACATACCGAAATATTTCAGTATACCAATTATTTTCGGTATACCGAAAAAAATTTCTGTATCTCGGTATACCGGTATATACCATTTTGGTAATTTAATATTAAAATTATTTTTATTTAATTAAAATTATACTTCAATTATTTCGGTATGGACCGGTATGGTCGGTATACCAACATAGTCGGTATTTCGGTATGGACCAGTATTTTGGTATAAATCGGTATATATCGAAATATCGTTACGGTACGGTATACCGAAATTTTCGGTACGGTATGCGGTATGGATTTTTGGTATACCGAAATCCGGTATACCGAAAATTTCGGTACGATATACGGTATGAGCGGTACGGTACAGTATGCCACCCCTAATCTAGAATACCGACCGGTGAGGTAGCTTCTGTTTTTGTAGGATCTCTCTCTCTCTCTCTCATAACAAACACACCAAAAAATTAAGTAATTGATACTCCCTCCGTCCATGAAAATTAGTCTACCTTTTCTGCAAGTAGTTTAATGCAATATGTCGGAGGATATTATGGGGTATTGTGAGGTCCGTTCACGAATTTACAAATTGTGTATGAAAAGTATGCATATAATATTTTCATATACAATTTTTAAATTCGTGAACGGACTTCACAATACCTCATAATACCCTCCGACATATTGCATTAAACCACGTGCAAAAAAGGTAAACTAATTTTCATTGACGGAGGGAGTATTTATTTTACAACTATATATATATACTGCCCATTTATTCAATTTAATTATACCTTAACTTTTTCACATTCTGACTCATTTCCATTATAAACCGCATTCCAAGATCATTTCCATGACCCATTATTCAATTTAGTTATACATAACTCACGCTCTAGCCCTGCAAACCGCCTTCTATTTATTTTTGTCATCTTTTCTGTTGACATGGCGAACTAATACGTCGGTTTCAGAAATAATCTCTAAGGCTTGCCAGGTCTCCAGGGCCCATCCGAGCCGGGGAAGGTCCAGAGCTCGCCCGCCTGTTGGAGAGCTCGCCCGAGCTCGCTTCGCCCGCTTGTGGGAGAGCTCGCCCAGAGCTCACCTCACCGAAGTCCGTCACTTTGCAGTACTCTGGAATCCGGCAAGGCTTGGGAGCTCGCCCTTAGTCTATAGGACCCCGATGACGCGTCCGGTTTATCCACAAGGGTGGTTTACGGCGAGGTTTTTAATGAGGCCCATCTAGTCTAAGACATAGTAGTAGGACGAGGCGTGATAGGGGAAGCAGTGTGAGAGACCAAGACGAGGGTAAGGAACCCTCGTCAACACCGGAAGCCACATGGGCTCGTAAGGTGCCGTCTCACACTCACACACCTATAAATAAGACCTCTCTTATACTATTCAAGGACTCTCTCATATTTTTCACACAATCAATACAATCCTCATTGCAATATTTCTCTCTCTAAACTCTCTACTCTCCCTCCCCAAGAACATAAAATCATAAGATTATTGTTTGGTAGAATTAATCCGTCGTAAAGCCACATAAACGAACACAATTAGTAAATTCTATCAACAATTTGGCGCTAGAGGAAGGGTGCGAACCTGAAAATTAGAAAATTCTCAAGAACGAAACATTAGAGTTTGCTTGAAGATTTGAAGATTCGAAGATGTTCTTGATAAAACTCAAGAACACTTGAAGATACACATACATTTTCATCCCTTGAACGAAGAACCCAGATTTCCGGACAAAAACCCGAGCCTTCGGATTTTATGAAATTTGCCCGGAGCAAGTTTTCAAACGCGCGCGTGCACACGAATAAACCGAATTTTGGATAATTCGTCACACGCGAGGCTAGACGAAAACTTGCACAGCTCCACCTAAGCTGGACGACCACCACAAGGGTGACCTCCACCACTCCGGCGACCTCCCTCCACTCCGAAGACCTTCAGCAAGCTACCCCCTCCGAAACCAAAAAATGGCTAACACTCGAGCCGCCAAGGGACAGGCCTCCACAGCTGCGGGAAGGTCTAAATTGGGTGATCAAAACCAGGCCGAGGTGGAGACCTCACGCCAGGTGGTGGAGACATCACAACCACCTCCCCAGAAGAGCACCGCAGCTCCGCGACCTCCGCGAGTTGCGGTGACCCAGGAAGACTTTGCCCCCGCTCTGAGGGACCTGGTCAGCAATCCTGACGAGCTCCAACGCACAATCGTGACCCTACAGAGGTTGCAACAGCGACAGCAGGACGAACTCGCCCTGGTACCCAGATGAGTTCCAGCTGCCGAAGCCAGAGAGCAGACCAGGCCCACTCAGGGCACCCAGACCAGAGGGGACTACAGCGTACTCCACACCGAGCAGGAGGCTAGCTCGACACAAGCCCGCCAGCGTAGGGAGAGGATCGGTAAGGCCAAAATGGTGGAGGAGGGTCCCGCTCCTTACACTAGAAGGGAGTCGGCTTACACCGGGGCATCTGGCACCCACCAATCTCAAAGGAGGGAGGTCCTCCAAGGCCGTCTGGGCCCGAGATACGGGGAGAACGAGCAGACGGCGACCCCAGCTGCGTCCCATGGGGACTCCGACCAGCAGCCACACAGATCAGCTCATGAGAGGCTGAGTAGGCCCGCCACTGACCGACTAGGCCCCCACGGCGGACGCCAATTCTAGCCCGCCACTGAGAGATCACCCCAGAGTGAGGCACCTCGGGGGCGTGCGTCCGCGAGACGCACGACCTTTGAGCAGCCTCCACCGAAGGTGACCCGAGATGACGACCTGACCTCACTGAAAAAGGCCGTTGAAATGCTACAAGCACAAGTAGCAGCCAAGTCTGGCGGACCTGACGCCACGACTTTCCCCACATCTCCATTGGCGCCCGCCATCCTCCGCGCACCGGTCCAGAAGAAAATTCAGTTCCCGGTGATGTCCGCATACGAAGGCGAATCGGACCAGAAAGTCCACCTGGCCAAGTACGCGGACTTCATGATTTCGGTCGGCGCCACCGACTCCACCCAGTGCAGGAACTTCCCGCTGACCTTAGGGGATCGAGCTCACCGCTGGTTCTCTTCACTCGCCCCAGGGTCAAATCCTACCTTACCCAGAAGCACCGACTCGCCAACATCCATCAAGGCGAGAGCGAGACCGACCAGCAGTACCTGGAAAGGTTTGACAAAATTCTACTGGAAGGCGAGCCGGTAAGTGAGGATACCAAGGTCGTCGCAGCGATGGCCGGACTCAGGAGGGGCACCGACCTCTGGAAGGAGATGCACCTCGCATGTCCCAACACTTACAGCGAATTCCGCCACAAGGCGGGTGTGTTTGTGGCTATGCAGGAGGCACTACTGAAAGAAGTTGGTGCCCACGAAGAGAGGAAACCCTACGGGAAGAAGTCCGGGGGCACCTACAAAGCTCCCCGGAACTTAAAAGCCTTTGGCGAGGGAGACGAGCTCAAAGAAAGGCTCAATCAGGTCCTCACTGTCTCCGTTGACCACGTCTTCACTGCCGTCAAAGGCAAGGCCATGCTGGAAGAGCCAAGGCGAATCCGTCAGGACCGCACGAAGCTCAACCCCAACAAATTCTGCGCCTACCATCAGGCTATCGGCCACTTCACCAGCGAGTGCCGAGACCTCCTCAAGCAACTCTGGAAATTTTACGAGGAGGGGAAATTGGCCGAGTTCGTGAAGAAGACCCCAGCTAAGAGACCGAGGTTCAAGAGGAGGGCTACCTCCGATGACGAGAAAGAGGAAGCAGACCAACCTGGTCCCCACAACAGGCGGAGGGCACCTCCCCAGCCTCAGCAAAACCTGGAGCCCACCCGAGAGCTCCTAGTTCTCGAGGAGGAGATCGGATCTGCCGGAGGTCTCCAGGACGGGAGATCCTCCATATCCAGGAGAAAAAGGAAGGCCGAAGTTCGGGCCATAAACTAAGTCCAGGAAGGCAGTTCTGGCCCCAGGACCATCTCATAGCTTACTGACGAGCTGACATTTTCCTCAGCAGACCTGGAGGGGGTACTGATGCCCCACAACGACTCATTGGTGATAACCGCCAACATCATGAACGTCCGAGTTCACAGGCTACTTGTGGACACCAGCGCAGTCACCAACATTCTCTTCAAATCCACCTTGGATGCCTTAGGTGATTTTGAGTCGTATTTGGAACCTAGCAATGCTAGGATAGTGGGGTTCGGAGAAGCTGTAACCGTCCCCCTAGGTAGTGTTAGGTTGAGCGTCCAGCTTGTATCGGCTGAGGACCCCAAAAGGAGACTGACTAGGCTCATAGATTTCCTTGTTGTCGACCAGCAGTCCTCCTACAACGGGTTCCTTGGCCGCCCATTTATTAATGAATTCAAAGTGGCGTGTTCGACCTACTACTATTGTTTGAAATTCCCAACTCCAAAAGGTGCCGGAACTATAAAAGGTGACCAGAAAAAGGCCCGAGAGTGTTTACTCCAGGTCAAAGACGGCCGGGTCAAAAAAGCGGTGACACGAGTCCAAGTCCTTGAGGAGGACGTACAGATTCCTGCAGATGAGCTAAACATCCTAGACGTCATCTCGGTTGAAACTGAGATGATGGAGGTAGGCGATCTTTCAGAAATCAACCAAGGCACTGGACCTGTGCAAGACACACAACCGACACCAATGGAGGATTGAGAAGAAACCTAAGTGTTGAGACCTGCGCAGGGATCAGCACCTGCGCAGGAGCAGCAACCTGCTCCCATGGAGGTGGTTGATGAAGCCTAAGACGGGGGACCTACGGGAGGTCAAGAACCAACACCAATGGACGTTGACCCAACTCCCCAAGTCACCGCACCATCCCAAGTTGACAAACCACCGGAGGCGCTCACAGCTGACGAGCTCGCCCAAGCTGAAAGCCAACCCGATGACCTCAAACCGCGCATAGGCCACGAGCCTGCGCAGATGTCACAAGAGGAGTGGGACGAGTTCATCAGCGACCCGAGGTGGAAAAGTCAAAAGAGAAAAGCCACCCCCATGGAGGAGTTGACGGCACTCCCGGTGGACCCGAAAAGGGACTTAGAACTTTTCATCGGTTCTGAGTTACCTGAACCGTACCGGTCGAGGATGGAGCTGTTCTTAATGACCAACCTGGACGTGTTTGCCTGGTCCCACGAAGACATGACAGGGATCCCGTTGGAACATGCTTGCCACAGACTCAACATAGATCCGACGAGGAGACCCGTACGCCAAAAGCGGAGGAAGTATGGACCAGACAAGTACGCAGCTCTAACGGTTGAGGTGGAGAAGTTGTTAGACAACAAGCTCATCAAGGAAGCTTTGTGTTCACAGTGGGTCGCGAATCCCGTCCTGGTGAGAAAACACAATGGGACATGGAGACTCTGCATTTACTTCACGGACCTGAACAAAGCATGCCCGAAGGACAACTTTCCGCTACCTCATATTGACCAACTGGTGGACAACACCACAGGCCATGAGATGATGACATTCATGGATGCTTTTGCGGGCTATCACCAGATAGCTCTACACCCAGATGACCAGGAACACACGGCGTTCTACACCAACAAAAACATGTATTGCTGGGAAAGGATGCCGTTCAGACTCATCAACGCCGGAGCTACCTACCAAAGATTGGTGAACAAAATGTTTGACCAACACATTGGCGAATCCATGGAGGTGTACGTGGATGACATAGTTGTCAAGAGTTTGAGAAAGGAGGACCACCTGGACCACCTAAAACAGACCTTCGACATACTGCGCCACTACAACATGAAGTTGAACCCCAAAAAGACCAGCTTCGGCGTACACTCCGGAAAGTTCCTGGGGCACCTAGTTAGCCAGCGTGGAGTTGAGGTCAACCCAACACAGGTCCAATGCATAATCGAGATGGGTATACCCGATTCCGTCCAAAAAATTCAAAGACTGACTGGGTGCATGGTGGCCCTAAACAGATTCATCTCCAGGTCTAGCGATCGAAATCGTCCATTTTTCGAGGCGATTAAGGCAAACACACGGAGATACAAAGAGGCGGCCAAAGCCAACAAGCTCCACCTCAAAAACCACTTCGTTTGGACAAGTGAATGCCAACGAGCCTTTGAGGACATCAAAACATACCTGGCGGATACACAGGTCCTATCAAAGCCGATACCTGGAGAAAAGCTATACCTCTACCTGGCTACATCGGAAGTGGCCATCAGCTCCGTCCTGGTCCGAGAGGAGGCAAAAACACACCTACCAGTGTACTACGTAAGCCAAGTACTACACGAAGCTGAGTTGCGGTACACCCCAACAGAGAAGCTAGCTTATGCACTGGTGATGAGTGTTAGAAAATTGAGGCCTTACTTCTTTGACCACCCAGTAGAGGTGTTGACAACGTTCCCACTGCGCCAAATACTACAGCGCCCAGACACCGCTGGACGCCTGCTGAAATGGTCACTAGAGATTAGCCAATACGGTATAACCTACGCACCCCGAACAGCGATCAAGGGACAAGCACTTGCCGACTTCATCGTCGAGCTAACTTTCCCACAAGATCCGACGAGGGGGCATATAGCTCCTTGGCATCTCTACGTAGACGGATCATCAACCAGCATGGCAGCAGGCGCCGGCGTGGTCCTGATCAGCCCGGACAGACAAGTCTTCACCTCCGCAATTCGGTTTGACTTTCGAGCAACCAACAACGAGGCGGAATATGAAGCACTAATAGCGGGACTTAGGCTATCATTAGCTGTGGGGGCTACCAATCTTCAAGTTTTCGGAGATTCCCAGCTAATAATATCCCAAGTCCGGGGGGAATATGAGGCAAAAGACCAGCAGATGATGACCTACCAGAAGATAGCCACGCATCTGATCTCGATGTTTACACAAGTTTACATCAATTAGATACCGCGGCTAGAAAACACACAAGCAGATGTCAAGATTGATCCCGTAGCCCGCGAGGTCTCCAATGTTCAGCTCCGTGCCGGGGGGGATCGAGGACTTCTCCAAGCAATCCTCAAACTCGCTGACGAGGGCTTCCCACTCACTTTCATTGTTAATCCGCGCCCATTGGAAGGAGCGGATAACCTCAGCAAAGCAGAGCACGAAGCCCTTATCGGTGGCGACCACCTCGGCGAGCTCAAGTGCCTCGGGTGTGATGGCGGTGTTAGAACGGCTCCTGAGCTCAGCGATCTCCAGAGCCTTAGCGGCGACCTCTTCCCGCAGCTTCCGACACTCCTCTGAGTTCCCTCGGCTCTGATCACGAAGGAGCCCTACCTCAACCCGAGTCAGGGCGAGCTCCTCTTCCCGAGCAGCAAGTGTCCGATGAGCTTCCTCCAGTTCGGCCTGTTGTTGGCGGAGGTCGGCCTGAAGTTTTTTTGCTTTTCTGATAGCAAGCCGCTCCGCCTCCAGTGAGGCCTTTGCCTGGGTCTCTGCCCTCGCGAGCTCCTCGAGGGCCTTCTTTCGCTCGTCGCCCACCTTGGTCAGCGCCTTCTTCGCATCATGGCGAGCTCTATCAGCGGCGGCGACATCATCGCTGACAAGCTGGGCCGCCGCCATCGCTGCACAGGCGTAGTGCATCGCCAACCTCGCCTTGTCGGAGGGCTTCTGCCTCTCGATCATGCCGAGCTCCGAGGCGGAGAGGTACTTGGGGGCCTCAGTAAAAACCCGGCGAGCCGCCGCATCAGGAAGGTCCCTCGACGAGCTCAGGGCCTTACACCGCTCGGCAATATGGAGAGATTCAGGTCGCTGCGGGAACTCGGCGGGAGTATACCTAGACAATACTCAAATCAGTTAGCAAAAATTATAGAAATTGCAAAGGCTTCCAACTTTAAAAGAGGTTGCCCACTTACCCAAACCTATCGGGATTGAGCTCGAGCAGGGTATCATCCCGAATAGGGACCCCGTAGGGAGGCGGCGAGGGCGCACTCTGAGGAGTTGGGGGCGCCTAAGAAGATTGGATAGCAAGAGCTCACCCTGACCCTGCTGGGGTTGATCCGGAGCCACCCTCGGCCCTAACCCGTTTGGCGGGGCGGGTCTCTTCCTCGCTCACCCGTGAGCCATCCCCTCGGTGGAGAGCTCGCCTCATCTGGTGGGGTGGGGGGGGGGTTGGGTACCCCGTTCAGGGTCCGAGCCTCGGCCCGCTCCCTTCTTGGTGGCGGCGACTTTCTCCTTTGTTTGGGGAGGCGCCGAGGTCCTTTGTGAACCCGAGCCCCCGGCCTTATCAGCGGCCTTGGCCAGCTCGAGCTTTTTTGTGGCGTCCAGGACCGCCCCCAAGGGATACCTTCCCTCCCTGGGCGAGGCTTACCCATTCTTAGCTGCCGAGCTAAAAAATGATAGGCTTCGGGAACTTCGACGGGCGGAAGCTCGGCAACTAGACCTGCACCTACACAACAAATAATCAGGTAAGTCCGGCGACCTCGACATATGAGACAGCGAGCTGTAGAAACTGCATAATCGAAGATTTTGAAACCTTGAGCCGCGAGGTGGTGTGACGAAGTGATGAGGCCGGCGAGCCTGCGACAGTGGTGTTGGCACAAGTGTTCGATCTCACGATCCTTCTTCTCCCTCAAGCAACACACCATCCGCACAAACTCGAAGCCAATCAAAACCTCAGGTTTCCCACTGCTCGACTTGTGGCGCTTCAAACCTGTAAAAAGATAGATTAGATCAGTAATCTAATCCGACGCACACACACTAAGGTACGCCACCTACAGCTCGCCTCCCCGTAGGCTTCGGGGGTAGGAATGCACCCTCCACGACCGTTAGAAGCTCGCCAATCCCCCCCGATAAAAAAGAACTGCTCCTTCCAATCCCGGATTTTGTTGGGGAGGTTGCCTAAAAATTTTCCCCCCGGGCGAGCTTGGAAAGAATAATACCCCTTCCCCTCCCTCACTTGTCTGATCACAATGAAGAGCTCGTTAATCTCTGCCGTGCTCAACCGATTTTCATAGCCCTCGAGGCCGAAGACGGTCAGGGCAGCCAACAAATTGCTCCATGCGTTTGGAGTGAGTTGGGTAATGGCGAGGCCCGTGTCCGCCAAGAACTGCCCGATAATAGGGTGGAGGGGAAGGGTGAGCCCAGCCTTCAAAGTGTGATAGTTCATGGCTGTGAGCCCGGCAGGGGGGAGGTCGGCTCGCTCTTTCTCCTCAGCGGGATACATAAAAATGTCCAGCGGGATACGGAACCGCCTCCGAATATCCGGAAGGGCGAACTCGCTCATGATGCTCTCCACCCCGTTGGCCTTAAGGTCAGACTTGCCAGCGACTTTTTGAATCGGAGCTCGCCGGGGTAGGGGGAAGCTCGCCCCGTGAGTTCTCACATATTCGCCCCAGTCGAACTCGTTCACGACCTCGACAGAGACTTGATGTTCAGGGAGCTTGGGAAAGGGAAAATCGATGAAACGGAGGTATTCGTAGGTGACCTCCGTCCCCGTATCCTCGCCGACCTCTTCATCGACCTCACGGGCCAGCTCGCCAGCAAGGTCGCCAGGCCCAACCTTGGCGACCTCCTCCCGGGTCTCAGTCTCGGCGGCCTCCTCTTCAATGGGGGTCGCAGCTCCTCCGTGAGCTCGCTCTGAGTAATCCCAGAGTTCGCGGAGGGGCGATTCCTCCCCGGAGCTAGTAGCTTGCTCGCTGGAGTCAGAACGAACTGACCCCAAGAGCTCGCTACTGTCCAGGAAGGTTTCCGAGCTCGCCCCAGAGCTCGAGGAGAGGACCACATGTGCTGCTCGGGGGTGTGGAAGGTCATCGGTTATTTGTTCTTTCCCCAAATCGCGATTCGGAGGGGTACGACTTGAAGAGTTCTCAGACATAATGTAGGCGTCCGGAAACAAGAAACAAGAAAGAAGAAAGAAGGGAAATCCGGGTTTCTACCTTGGGAGATGTTCGGGGACGCGTCTGAAGCAGAGGAATGATCGCCAGAAATGTGCTCTGAGAAGTGAGAAAGCAAAAGTGAGGAAATTCCTCATTTCCGCCTATTTATAGACGCTGGGCGCGAGCTCGAAATTCCCGAGAGATCAGGGACCTTTTTTGCAAAGAATTTGAAAAGTTATCATTATTATGGGCGGGAATCGAGACACCAAGAGACTTGCGTGACGCTTGGGATCCCGCACCGTGTCGGCCGAGGCAACCTCCGAGGCGCAGCTCACCTACTAGCTCGGCACCCCCCCGGAAATAGTTCGCCAGACCTTAAGTTCTCCAGCTCGCCCACACATTGGACAAAGTCATGGTGTGCGCGAGCTGGGGGGCAAATGTTGACATGGCGAACTAATACGTCGGTTTCAGAAATAATCCCTAAGGCTTGCCAGGTCTCCAGGGCCCATCCTAGCCGGGGAAGGTCCAGAGCTCGGCCGCCTGTTGGAGAGCTCGCCCGAGCTCGCTTCGCCCGCTTGTGGGAGAGCTTGCCCAGAGCTCACCTCACCGAAGTCCGTTTCTTTGCAGTACTCTGGAATCCGGCAAGGCTTGGGAGCTCGCCCTTAGCCTATAGGACCCCGATGGCGCGCTCTTTTTCCCTCCGTCCGGTTTATCCACAAGGGTGGTTTACGGCGAGGTTTTTAATGAGGCCCATCTAGTCTAAGGCATAGTAGTAGGACGAGGCGTGATAGGGGAAGCAACGAACACAATTAGTAAATTCTATCAACATTTTCATCCCACAAATCCTTCCTCCTCAAACCTCTTTCTCTCTCCTTAGGGTGTTTTCTGTATGTAAATATATGATACAAATTTTGATGCAGAGGAGACAAGGCAGCATGAAATGTAGGTACATACAGGTTTTTATGGACGAAAAAAGAAAGTAGTTCATGAGAATTTGTTTGGCGTTGTTATGTTCCTCCAATTTAAAAAAAAAAAAAATCCCTGCAAAAAATATAATTAATTAATTTCAACTCTTTTTTCCTATCTTAAAAAGGAAATAATTTACATTCACTAAAGTCAATAAAATACAAATTTTATATTTTATTAATTAACTTTACACTCATACTCTACTTTTTCTTAATTCGTGTGTCCAAGACCGAGGGCGGATGGAGTATTATTTTATGGTGAAATGTATTTAAATGAAAGTTGAAAAAATAATTAAAATATACAACTCTAAGAGCAAAAACACCTAAAAGAGTGTTCCTTTTGGATTTTAAAACTCATAATTTGAATTTTATTAAATTCAAAAAATCATTCTAATTTGATTTTTTAAAATAAAATTTCAAAATCCTAACTCAATCCCTTATGAACAACTCATAAAATATATATCAATTAACTATTATTATATTTTTACTTTACCGAATAGTTATTCTAATTTTATTTTTTCTTACATGATAAAGACACCCTACTTAAAATTTCAAAAAGAGCACCTATTTTAAAATTCCCTAGATTTTTAAAATTACTCATTTTCAATTTTTTTTTCAAAGTTGCTTAATAGAACCATCTCCAACCGTTCATGTCGCTCCCTCACAAAGTTCGTGCTACTCTATATCAAAATCCGCACTACACTTAAATTCATCTCTAACATTTTGCTCTACATTCTGCATTACATATATTTTTTTCTTAATCATTCAACTTAAAAATATTATAATTTAATTATTCAAATTTAAATATTAGTAATTTGATTATTCAGCCTAAAAAATATTGCAATCCTAATTATATAATAAAAATATAAAAAAAATTAAAAAAGAAAAAATAACAGCTCAGGTGAGCAGTGCCCGTTACTATTCACATCTAATATGACGATGAATTGGAGAAAGTTTTCAAAACATTGAAGATAGCACTGATTGTGGCCAATATTGAAAATATCGGTATCGATGGAAATATCGAGGTCTTAAATTTGTGGAAATATTGATAGATATATCGATATCGAATATCGATATCGGTAAATTTAAAAATTATAAAAAATTTAAGAGCAAACATTTAATACATAAATTTAACAAAAGAATTTAAATAAATTTTACAATTGTGACAAATTTATATATATATACACTATTTTTTGGAGTTTTTCCCAAAATTCATTGATATTTTCTCTATATTCTTTCGATATTTTCTCGATATCTTTCAATATTATCTTGATGTCTAACGATATTTGATTTAATTTGTGGAAAAAATAAGCAATATCGATATTACAGACCGATATTATGGATATATCAGAATATTTTCATCCTTGACTGTGGCCCAACATTGAAATTGCCCTTAAAATTTTTTACTCAAAAAGTAATTAGGCATTGATGTTTGGAATTGCAAATAGAAAACTTATTCATTTCATTTAATTATATTTTAAGATTGTATTTCATTTAAAAAATAAAATTATTTATAGGAGTGATAAATAACTTTATATTTTAAAATAGCTTTAGCTTTCTATGCACCAGGTGCACCGTGCAACACTACAAAAGTTATCTTCAAGCTAACTTTGGATTTCACATCTTCTAATTTGTTCCCAAAGGGAATCGAACCTGAGTCACTCATTCAAGTGAAGAGTCCGGTGGCCAGGTGAGTTCCGTGCAACTCAAGATTATTTTTAAAAGTTATACAAAATACAACTGAGAAGTCATACATGTTATTACTGAAAAGTGTATCTTTAATAGTGTAATTTTTCAGTAATAAATAGTATAACTTTTAAAAAATACTCTTAAATTGCACGGTACACTGGTGCACAAGAGACTTACTCTTTAAAATAAACACACCATATATAACCAGGTGAATTAGCTCACTTGGCTACCGGGCTCCTCACTTGTGTGAATGACCCGGGTTCGATTCCCTTTGTGAACGAATAGGAGGGAGATATAAGGTTGACTTGGAGATATGAGTGTATGAAGACTTGGTGAACTAACTTCTAACCACTAACAACTAACATTTACCGATAAAAAAAAAAGGTACTCCCTCCGTCCCAACTCTTTTTCCCCCTTTTTCCATTTTGGGACGTCCAACTCTTTTTTCTTACCTTAAAAAAGAAATAATTTACACTCACAAAAATTAATAAAATATACATTTTATATTTTATTAATTAATTTCACATTCATATACTATTTTATTTTAATTCTTGTGCTCAGATTTTTTTTGAAAAAAAGACGCTGGAGGGAGGGAGGAGTATTAAATTTGATTTTCCTAATTATATTCATCTTTTCATGCAAGATAGTAATCGTAATGGGTACACTAATCCAATACATTAGTTTTAGCTCTGCTTCAATCTTCACTGCTCCACCTCCCAGTTTCAGGAGATCCCCCAAAGTCCCACCTCTCAAAATTTCACAAAATCCCATCTTGTCATTTAACGATAAATTGGTTAGCGGAACCCCAAACAAGTCTTCAGATGAAGCTTACGCATCATTTCTTGATTATTGTGCTAGCCAAAACTTCCCAGCACTTGGCAAACAAATTCATGCCCATATAGCAAAGCGAAGTTATGTGCATGATTTAGTGTTCTTGGGCACTAAGCTTGTGCTCATGTATGGGAAATGTGGGTCCTTGCTGGATGCTGCAAAGCTGTTCGATGAAATGCTTGAAAGAAGTATTTTTACTTATAATGCCATGCTTGGCGCTTATGCTTCAAACGGGGAGCCCTGGGAAGCAATTGAACTTTATGCCGATATGCGGTCCCTGAATGTTCCTATAGATGCACATACTTGTAGTTTGGTGTTGAAGGCGTGTTCTGGAGATAAAGATTTGCGTTGCGGAGGAGAGATTCATGGATACATGATAAAATGTGGGCTTGTTTGTAATGATATCATTTTGAATTCACTTGCTACTTTCTATTCCAAATGCAATAATATAGGGGCAATGAAGTTGCTGTTTGATAGGAGCGGAAGAGGAGACGTTGTGCTCTGGAATTTAATGATTTCTGCGTATACTTCCGATGGCTTAAGCAATGAAGCACTTAAGGTGTTTGTAGAGATGCAGAATGCTGGTATCACCCCCAGCTCATACACTTTTGTTGCTGCTCTTCAGGCCTGTGAAGAGCTATTATCTGGTATGCAGATTCATGGAGCTTCCTTGAAATCCGGTCTTTGTCATGAGAGATATGTTTTGAATGCTTTAGTTGTTATGTATTCAAAATGCGGCAGATTAGATGAAGCTGAAAGAGTTTTCGTCAACATCGGTGATAGAGATAGTATTTCCTGGAATTCAATGTTAGCTGCTTATGTCCAGAATTGTCTTTACAATGAAGCACTTGACTTATTCCGAGAGATAACTAGAGATGGGAAGAAACCAGATCAAGTTTCGGTTATCAGTGTTCTTTCAGCCTGTGGAAGATCAAGAAACTTGTTGAACGGATCGGAAGTTCATGCCTTTGCTTTGAAAAATGGGATGGATTTAGATCTTCAAGTGGGCAACACAATGGTAGACATGTATGCAAAGTGTTCTAAGACGGTCTTTATGGACTCTGCTTTTCAAAGAATTCCCATAAAAGACTTCATATCCTGGACAACAATCATTGCTGGTTATGTTCAAAACTCTTGCTACATGAAAGCTTTGCAATTAGTGAGGGAAGTTCTGAAGGAAGGTATTGATATTGATAGAATGATGATTGAAAGTGTTCTCCTAGCTTCGCGTGGATTGAAATGTATTTCAATAGCGAAAGAGATCCATGGTTTCATAATCAGAAGAGAATTATCTGATCTTCTTCTTCAGAACACTATTGTGGATACATATGGAGATTGTGGAGAAATTGATTATTCAAGAAACGCCTTCAAATCGATTGAAATTAAAAATGTTGTATCATGGACAAGCATGATTGATTGTTACATCCATAACGGGCGTGCGGATGAGGCACTAGAACTTTCCTGTCACATGGTTAGAGAAGGGGTCGAGTTAGATTCTGTTGCAATTTTGAGCATTATCTCAGCTGCTGCTAATCTATCATCACTTAGGAAAGGTAAAGAAATTCATGCCTTCTTGATCAGGAGAAGCCTTCATTTAGGGGACTCCATTTCAAGCTCTTTGGTCGATATGTATGAGCGTTGTGGTGATGTTCATAACTCGTTTAAAGCATTCAACTGCGTAAAAGATAAAGATTTAGTTATATATACTAGCATGATCAAGGCATATGGAATGCACGGGCAGGGTACGAATGCTATTAAATTATTTAAAATGATGGAGAAGAAGAATATTATTCCAGATCATATTGCTTTTTTGGCAATTTTATCTGCTTGTAGTCACTCTGCATTAGTTGACGAGGGTAAAAGTTTTTTCAATACTATGAAACTCCAATATGATTTGGAACCATGGCCTGAACACTATGTTTGTATGGTTGATCTTCTTGGTCGTGCTAATCGATTAGAAGAGGCTTTTGACCTCGTTAATGGCATGAGAGTAGAGGCTAATGCTGCTGTTTGGTGTGCTCTTCTTGGTGCTTGTAGAACTCATTTGAATATGGAAATAGGAGAAATAGCTGCACGAAAGCTTCTAGAAATTGAACCAGAGAATCCAGGAAATTACGTGCTTGTTTCAAACTTTTATGCAGCAGCTGAAAGATGGGAAGATGTTGAAGACGTTAGAGAGAGAATGAGAGTTAAGGGGCTGAAGAAGGATCCAGGGTGTAGTTGGATCGAGGTTGGAAACAAGATTCACACTTTTATCACGAGGGACAAATCACACCCACAGTGTGATGAAATATACAAGAAACTCTCTGAGATGAGAGAGAAGTTAGAGAGAGAAGCAGGGTATAGAGCTGAAACTAGTTATGTGTTGCACAATGCGGAGGAGAGAGAAAAAGTGAAGATGCTGCATGGGCACAGCGAACGGCTTGCTTTGGCTTATGGCCTTCTTACAACTCCAAGGAGGATGCCAATTAGGGTGACGAAGAACCTGAGAGTGTGTCGTGATTGTCATACTTTTACAAAGCTCGTTTCCAAGTGTTTTGAAAGAGAGATAGTTGTGAGAGATGCCAACAGATTTCATCATTTTGAAAATGGAGTTTGTTCTTGTGGAGATTTTTGGTGATTCCTCAACTTTCTTGGGACCATTTTTTGATCACTGAATTGGTAAGAATGTCTATTTAAAGACTTATTCTTAGTCTTGATGTATTGACCTCAATTTGATTTGAGAACTGAGACTATTGGTGTATAGCAGATTTTAGTATACTCCAGATTTGATTATCAACAAAGTTCATGTACGGCTTTTTAGGTCTTCCCATTTCTTTTTCTTTGATCACTGAGTTGGTAAGAGAGCCTATCAAAAGACTTCATTCTTGCTCTTGATATCTTGGCTATCGATGAATCTTGTCCCCAATGGTCTTCTCACAAGCACAATCGCACAACCCACTTTTTCCGAGGTAACATCATAAACTATCCATCTTTTTCATTCTATATCTGATTTTATTTTCTTGAATGGATTTGCAGAAACTATGAGTTGCTATTTCTTTACAATTTAAGATTCTTGCTTCTAATTGTTACAATATAGAACTCTTCGATGGGTTCACATAATTATTATGAGTTTCTAATTGCTCCAATTCAAGATTCTTGGGTGGGTTCACTGAAAGTATGAGCTCCTAGTTTTTACAAAAGTGTCTTGGATAGATAATACATTTGAAGAAACTATGAGTTTCTAGACCTTGCTGCAATTTAATATTCTTGAATGAATATGATAAGGCTCAGAGTTTATGAATTATTTACACAAGATCAGTGAAAGGGTCCCAAACGGGTTTGGCAATTAAAGTGGCTGAAGTTTTGGATCTAATTTGGCAAAATTCATGAATAGTAATTAGCATATGTAATTTCAAACATTTCGTGCTCTTTATGAATAAAGACTTTTCATATGATGGGGGAGGGCTGAAATGAACTATTGAGTTTCTCGTGGTTGAACATCTAGATTCTTGAATGGATTCACAGGAAATATGAAATTCTTTCTATATTACATTACAGCTTAAGTATACTCTAATGGATTTGCAGAAACTTTGACATTTGTCTAGTTTGTTACAATTCTAGATTCTGAAATGGATCTGCAGAAACTATGAGTTTCTAGTTTGTTACAATTCAACTTTTTCAAGACCGATTTGTAATCTTGTCTGGTAGGCTTCCCTCTTACGTTCCAAACTATTAGCAATTCGGGCTTAGTCTCTTGCCAGATTAATATCCTGTCTCTCTACATGATTGCAAACAAGGCCCGTGGGAGATCTTATGTGAAATTTCCTGCACGTACGTACATAACATTTTTTACCACATCAAATGAAATTTGAATTCTTTTATATAGTACTATAGTGTGATCAAAGCTGCTGGATTTTGTGTCTGCGTACAACGTACTAATCATATGTCGTGTTATATATGTATATATATATATATAGGTTGCTTTTCTCGCCTTCTGGTGGATTGAGAAGCTTCGAGTTTGGCACAAGCTGACTAGTTCAGTTCAGGTCTGTGGTTCTAGTTTTACAATGGAGGAGGATGATTTATGATCATATAGATGATTTTTTGAAGGATCTATAATCATATACTACAATGTCTTTTAAGGTACTTTATTCCTTGATATGTGATCTATGATCATCCAAACTTGATCAAGTTATAGTGTAAGATGATGCATGCTGCTTGTTAATTGTTGATATTAATCTATTAGTGTTACACTCGGCAGATTTATTTTACTCACTTTATCATCAGCCATTAATAATTCATCCATTTTTCTTAAATTCACAAAACTGATTAAAATTAAACTAGGCACAAGGTTACTCGAATTCCTTACACAAGTTCGGATTCACTTCCATGTTTGAAAAAAGAGTAAGTCTCTTGGCACTAGTTACACCGTGCAACTCAAGTTCATTTATGAAAAGTTAAACAAAATACTACTGAAAAGTTACACAAATTATTACTGAAAAGTTAAACCATTAAAGATACACTTTTCAGTAATAACATGTGTAATTTTTCAGTAGTATTGATAGAATTTACTAATCGTGTTTGTTATGTGGCTTGTTATATCGTATTAATTCTACCAAACAATAATTTAAGATTTTGTGTTTATGTTCTTGAGAGAACTATGTAGAGAGAGAAAGTAGAGAGTTTAGAGAGAGAAAGTAAAAGTAGGGTTGTATTCAATTCATCCTGTAATAGTACAAGAGATGTCTTATTTATAGGTGCGCGAGTGTGAGGTGGCACCTTACGAGCCTATTTGGCTTCCGGTGTTGATGAAGGTCCGTAACTTTCGTCTTGGTCCCTCACACTGCTCCACTTCGAATGTCTCATTCTACCACACGTACATACCCTATCTATACACTCGCCGATCGAGTTCTCGGGCTTGGCGAGCTACCCGGCGAGCTCTTTTGCCTTGTGCCATTTCCAGGGGTTACATGATCGACGGACCTCGGCGAGATCCTCTTTGGGGCAGGGGCGAGCCCCTTGGGCGAGCTGCCAAGGCGGGCTGCCCCCATGTAGGCGAGCTCCCTTGCGAGCTCTCCTTCCTTTGTCCGATCGGCCATCTGGCTGTAGACCTTCGGGGGTCTGGGCGAGCTACCTTCCACCTCGCCGAGCTCTGGCGACCTGCTAAGCCTTCGTGATTATTCAGAGGCCAATTGTGTTAGTTCGCCTTGTCAACATTTGCCCCCCAGCTCGCGCACATCATGATTTATTCCATTCTAATGTGTGGGCGAGCTGACTTATCTCTACGGACGAGGACTCGAACCATGGCGAACTATATTTAGGCAGGTGCCGAGTTGACGGGCGAGCTCCGTGATGGTGGTTGTCTCGGCTGGCGTGGTGCGAGAATCAAGGCGTCGTGCACGCCTTTTTAGGCGTGGTTTCCCGCCCCCATCATGGCAACCTTTAAATTTTTTTGCAAAAAGGCCCTCGCACTTTCTGAATATTACACCTCGCCCCGACGCTTATAAATAGGGGAGGGTGAGCTCATTTCTCACTTTTCCACTTCCCAGTTTTTAGAGCATTTCCCGGCGAACGACACCTTTGCTCCCGACGAAGTTTCCGGCGCTCTTCAAGGTAGAAAGCCCATTTCTCTCCCCCTTCTTATTTCTTATTGTAGATTTCCCCGCTCGTCTTTTCCCATTCATCGAGTTTTTAGAAAATTTTGGACATTTCCGCGACTCTTCGCATTTTCCCGATCACCTCCGTACCTCAACACTCCGAAATTCATCGAGATTATGTCGAACCAAACACCAAGTGAGACTTGCTTGAACCGCAACCCCGAAAAATGCCCCATGACAGAAGACAAACATATCCCTCAAACGACCCCGATAATGATTGGCTCCAATTTCGAGGCGACCTCGGTAGCTCGCCCAGACTCTGACGAGCTGCTTGGAGAGGTCCGTTCTGTTTCGGAGGAAAGGGCCTCCAGCGCTGTTGTTCGCGAGGTATGGGAGGAAGGCGACGAGGTCGCCCAAGAGGAAAGGGTTGCCAGTGGCAACGAAGGGCCGGTCGAGGTCGGTGAGGAGGTCGTCGAGGCCGGCGAAGAGGTCGCCGACATAGGCGAGGAGGGGGGCGACCTGGAGGAGATTACAATCGAATGATTCCGTTCAATCGGTTTCCCGGAGCCCCAATTGGTCGAACACCAGGTCCCCGACGAGGTCGTCCACCTCTTTGATTGGGACGAGTATGTCGCCCAGCACTGGGCGAGCTTCGAACTTCCCGGGCGGAAATATCGGGATGCGGCGAACAAATCCGATTACAAGGCAAGTGAGGTCGTCAGCGTTATCCACGAGTATCAGCTCCCTCATCTTTGTGAGAAATATCGGATCCCGCTTGACGTCTTCTTATACGCCCTGAGGAAGGACGAGTGAGCCGACGTACCTCCGGCGGGGTTGACGGCTATTAATGTGCACACCCTTGAGGCTGGGCTAACCTTGCCCCTGCACCCGATTATTGGCCGGTTCCTGCTCGACAACAACCTCGCCATCACCCAGCTCACCACCAATGCCTGGAGCAATTTATTGGCAGTGCTGGCAATTTTCGGGATGGAGGGGTACGAGAACCGGCTGACCACCGCCGAGATCAACGAACTCCTTGCCGTAACTCGGCAAGTAAACGATGGCAAGGGGTATTACTACCTCTGAGCTCGCCCGAGAGAGAAATTCTTGGGGGTCCTCCCGTACAAGGTCCGCGACTGGAAGCAGCTGTTCTTCTTTGTGGGCGGAGACTGGCGAGCTATTCCGGGCAAGGAGAACGGATCCCAACCCCTGATGAATACGGGGAGGCCAGCTGTAGGTCGCCTACTTGGTGTGTGTGGGTTGAATTAGATTTACTAATCTAATTCTTTCCTTTTTGCAGGTTTGAAGCATCACAAGTCGAGTCGCGGCAAACCCGAGACGTCCCTCGAATTCGACGTGGTGCGAGCCGTCTGCTACTTGAGGAGTCAAAAAGATCGGGATATAGCCTACCTGACTCAGCACCACTGCTTGCGGCTCGCCGGGCTCCTCACCTTGCCTCACCACCTCACGATCCAAGGTCCCGAGCTTCCAGGTTTACAACTCTTCCTAGCTCGCCCATTTGGGGGGGGGGTAGCTCGCCCGAGATGCTAACTGTTTAATCTTTTCTCTCTTGCAGACGGCAGCAGGGTCGTCTTTCCAACCGTCGAGATCCCGGACTCCTACCAAGAGGTAGCTCGCCGCTTCGCAATGGGTCCACCCCGTCCGAACAAACTTGCCCCGCCCTCATTGCTCGCGTTGGACACGAGCAAGAAGGTGGAGCTCGCCCAGAAGAAGGGCGAGGCAGGTGGATCGGGGGCCCAGAAAGGGCAATCCAAAGCCCCCCAGAAGTCGAAGGCAGTGGAGGTCGCCCAGGCCGGCCGTGGTGGAGGGCGAGGTCGCCAAGACCAGCCCAAAAGGCTTCACCGAGGGGACGGGTCTCGGGTAGGTGACTAGGATCCTCAGGGCCGTAAGAGGACCAAGTACACCGGCCTGCGCGACGAGGACTCTGACCCGGCCGAGCGAGCTCTGGCGAGGTCCGGACAAGATGGATCTGCCCAGTCCATTGCTCCGTTGGCGGCCACACCTATACGGAGCTCGCCACCTTCCCCATCTCCTTTCGGGGTTCAGGCTAATGATGACACGCTCCTGGGCTGGGATCCAGAGCGAGTTCAGTAAGTAGCTCGTTACTTTGATTCTAGTTCTTTATATGTTTTATCTTTCCTTTCTAACTTTCAACTATTTTGACCTCGCAGCTATGCCCCCATCGCCTACCCAAACCGGCATGAGGTCCTCCATGCCTACGAGAGGTCGCGGTCGTTGACCTCGATGCGCAGCCTCCCCCCGGGCTTAGTCCGGAACACGGTGAGCGAGCTGCCGAGGTCTTGTTCTACCCCTCAAGTGGCGACCATCAACGGCCAAAACCTCACTGAAAATCTCCTCCTCTCCGCCCATTATGCAAGCGGGTTACTGCTTGCAAATCAAAAGGCATTGGAGCAGGCGGCCGAGCTGGAGGCAGGTCGCCAGGAGAAGAACAGGAGGGTGATCGCCCTGGCGGAGACCGCCGACAAGGCCAAGAAGATGGCGAAGCTCGCCGAGGAGAAGGCCGCTGCGTCCCTGGCCGCCGAGCAGAGCACCCTGAAGCAGCTCGGCGACCTCCAGAAGAAGCTCGCCGGGTTAGAGAAAGATGCCGAGGTGAAACTCAAGGCCAAGGAAGATGAGCTCGCCGAGAGGCTCGCCCGGGAGGTCGGCGAACACGAGGTGATCAAGAGGGACCTGGAACTGCAGCGGGGCCTGGTCAGGAGTGCAGACGAGGAGTGCGCGAGGTTGGGGGCCGAGCTCTCGGCGAAAGTGAATGAGGTCGCCGAGCTCCGAAACAATGCCCTTCCTCGGTTGACTTGGTGGCCGCAAAAGCTGAGGCCTCGGACCTGGGCTTTGTGCAATGCCCTCTGGTGGGCGCGAGCTCACCATGATGATGAGATCAAGGCTGTGGTGGGCGAGTTCAAGGAATGCTTGAACAGGGTCCCCTTTCCCGACGACGCCGAGCTGGACATCGGGGACCTCCCAGAACTTGGGATTCCTTTGGATTTTGTCCCGACATGGTTCAAGATCATCAACACTATCCCGGTGCCGGAACTGAATGTTGGCGATACGGAGGTCGCCAATGAGGATGAGCAGACCCCACCCACTATTGCACAGCTCCAAGAAGCCTGCCGGGATGCTATGCTGAGCATTGGCGAGTTCGACGCCAGCGGGCTTACTGGCAACATCACTTCTGAAGCTGAGCTCGCCCTCCCGGTCGACCAGGTCGCCCCCAGCTCCGCCGAGGTACCTTCCGATGCCCCTGCAGCTCCGGAGATTTAGGAAGCTTTTCCATTGCTTTCGTAGATTAGTTTTTGTTTTCCAAGTCGTAGTAGCTCGCCCAGAAGGAGCTCTTTTTGTAGCTTTTTCTTCTTTTTGCCCAAGTAGTTGTAGCTCGTCAGGCATGTGCAGCTCGCCTAGAAGGATTTTTTTTGCATTTCACAGACGGTCAGCTGGTCGGTCTTTGTGGCCAGTAACACTACTCATACTTAGGGTTTTTTCAGGCACCATTTTTGGCTTGAAAATTTCTCAAGTATTTTTGAATGGAAATCCGAGCTTTTGGTTCTAACTCCTTTCACTTACGTTTTTGCTCTTACGTTATAGTTCTTTGTTAGCTCATTTATATGTTTTTTGGGTACTTAATTCTTCGTCTTACTCTACTTCGAGAAGCGAATCGTTCGTTTTATGTCACTTTGGACTACGAATTGTACCTCTGTTTTAATAGTACGTATTCTCCGTCTTACACCACTTAGGGCCGTGAATTGCTCGTCTTAAACCACTTAGGGTAGCGAGTTGTACTTTGTTTAATTCACATTGGGCAGTTGGGTTTCATGAACCTTGCCTTAGACGTTTCAATCGTCTTTTTCGCAAATTTTTCTAACTTATGGCAATAGGTTCTTGGTGACCCTTTAAGAAGGTACCTTCGCGACCTTGGGCACTTTGGCCTTTGCCTTCGAGCATTTTGATTATAACGTTTGGGACCTTGGTCCTTGCGCATTACGAAGCTTCTGACGCTTGGCGAGCTACAATGGGTTAACACCTTCGAACAATGGACGAGCTGTAGGAGCTCGCCTAGCTGTATGAGCTCGCCTAGCTCACGTGACTTGGCAACTTTTCTGACTTGATAAATTTTTCCAACTTCTTATACCAGCGTAATTTACATTGGTTGCCATCAACATTTCTGATGCTAACCTTCGTCTAGTCTATTACAAGGTCCTGATCTATTGATAAAACTTTTTTAGATGCGCCGCACTCCAGGTGTATGACGAGGCGTTGCCCTCTGCGTCTTTGAGGTCGTAGGTGCCATTTGGCCAGGCTGCGGTGACCCTGAATGGTCCTTCCCAATTTGACCCGAATACACCCGGTGGGGCCATCAATTTCTTCTTCAGTACTAGATCCCCAACTTTGAACTTCTAGTCTCAGACCTGGGAATTGTAGTACTTTTCGGCTCTACGCTTGTAGGTGGCGTTCTTCATTTCTGATGAAGCTCTGGTCTCTTCGATTAGATCTTTCTCTACTGCCAAGGCTTCGTCATTCTTTTTTTCATCAAATCCTATCACCTTCCAAGTCTTGTTCTGGACTTCGACGGACACTACTGCTTCAGTCCCGAAGGCTAAGGCAAACGGTGTCTCTCCGGTGCTGGCCCGGTATGATGTTCTGTAAGACCATAGGACCTCCGGGAGTTCGTCTGCCCAGCTACTTTTCTTATCTTCGAGGCGGAGCTTCAGTATGTGTTTCAGAATTTTGTTAACCGCCTCGACCTGGCTGTTTGACTGTGGATGGTACGGCGTCGAGTAGTGCTTCTTGATGTTCCATGAACTACAGAAGTCTCTCAACTTTTGGCCGTCAAACTGCCTTCCATTATCCGTGATGATCGACTGTGGGAGTCCAAATCGGCAGATCAGGTTCTTCCAGATGAAGCCGATCATCCTTTCTTGTGTTATCGTTGTAAGCGCTTCGGCTCAGCCCACTTAGTGTAATAGTCTACTGCTACAACAACAAACTTTACACCGCCTCTGCCAGGTGGAAATGGGCCGATCAAGTCGATACCCCAATTTGCAAAGGGCCACGGGCTGAAGACCGACTTCAGTTGGTTGGCCGGGGAGTGGATGCTAGGTGCGAAGAGTTGACACTTTCGGCACTTCCGGGCGAAGCTAATGGCATCCTTGCGGAGAGTAGGCCAATAGTACCCTTGTCTGATCGTCTTGTATGCCAAGGTTTGCCCCCCAGCGTGACTTCCGCAAATTCCTTCGTGAATTTCTTCTAGCACCTCGGACCCCTGTTTCTTAGTTAGGCATTTGAGTAGGGGTAGAGAGAATCCACGTTTGTAGAGTTGGTCATCCAGCAGCGTATATCTGGCAGCTTGCTTTACTATTCGACTAGCTTCCCAGGCATCTTCGGGGGTTGTTCTGTCTTTTAAGTATTTTTGGATTGGAGTGCGCCAATCCTCACTGTCCTCATCACCTTCCTGCCCCCCACTCGAGGTCTGATTTACTTTGTAATCGGACGTCGAGGGGTTCTTCAGCTTGGTGATTACAACCTCCGTGAACTCGGCTTCACCGTTACTGGTAGCTAGTCGGGCTAGGGCATCTGCTTGTGTGTTTTCTAGTCACGGTATCTGATTGATGTAAACCTGCGTAAACATCGAGATCAGATGCGCGACTATCTTCTGGTAGGTCATCATCTGCTGGTCCTTTGCCTCGTACTCACCCCGGACTTGGGATATTATTAGCTGGGAATCTCCGAAAACTTGAAGATTGGTTGCCCCCACAGCTAATGATAACCTAAGTCCGGCTATCAAAGCTTCGTACTCCGTTTCGTTGTTGGTTGCTCGGAAGTCGAACCAGATTGCGGAGGTGAAGACTTGTCTGTCCGGGCTGATTAGGACTACGCCGACGCCTGCTGCTGTGCTGGTTGATGATCCGTCTACGTAGAGGTGCCACGGAGCTATACGCCCCCTCGTCGGATCTTGTGGGAAAGTTAGCTCGATGATAAAATCGGCGAGCGCTTGTCCCTTGATCGCTGTTCGGGGTGCGTAGGTTATTCCGTATTGGCTAACTTCTAATGACCATTTCAGCAGACGTCCGGCGGTGTCCGGCCGTTGTAGTATTTGCCTTAGTGGGAATGTTGTCAGCACATCCACTGGATGGTCGAAAAAATAGGGCCTCAATTTTCTAACACTTATCACCAGTGCATAAGCTAGCTTCTCTGTCGGGGTATACCGCAACTCAGCTTCGTGTAAGACTTGACTTACGTAGTACACTGGCAGGTGTGTTTTCGCCTCTTCTCGGACCAGGACGGAGCTAATGGCAACCTCTGACGCAGCAAGGTAGAGGTATAACTTCTCCCCAGGTATTGGCTTCGATAGGACCTGCGTATCTGCCAGGTATGCTTTAATGTCTTCAAAGGCTCGTTGGCATTCGCTTGTCCATACGAAGTGGTTTTTGAGGTGGAGCTTATTGGCTTTGGCCGCCTCTTTATACCTTCATGTGTTTGCTTTGATCACCTCGAAAAATGGACAGTTTCGATCACCGGACCTGGAGATGAATCTGTTTAAGGCTGCCATGCACCCGGTTAACCTCTGGATTTTCTGCATACGCCCATCTCGATTATGCATTGGACCTGCGTGGGGTTGACCTCGATTCCTCGTTGGCTAACCAGGTGCCCCAGGAACTTTCCTGAATGTACTCTGAAGCTGGTTTTCTTGGGGTTCAACTTCATGTTGTAGAGGCGTAGTATGTCGAAGGTCTGTTTTAGGTGGTCAAGGTGATCCTCCTTTCTCAGACTCTTGACTACTATGTCGTCCACGTAAACCTCCATAGATTCGCCGATGTGTTGGTCGAACATTTTATTCACCAACCTTTGGTAGGTTGCTCCGGCGTTGATGAGTCTGAACGACATCCTTTCCCAGCAGTACATGTTTTTGTTGGTATAGAACGCCGTATGTTCCTGGTCATCCGGGTGCAGTGCTATCTGGTGATAGCCCGCAAAAGCATCTATGAATGTCATCATCTCATGGCCTGCGGTGCTATCTACAAGCTGATCAATGTGGGGGTAGTGGGAAGTTGTCCTTTGGACATGCTTTGTTCAGGTCCGTGAAGTCGATGCAGAGCCTCCACGTCCCGTTGTGTTTCTTCACCAGGACGGGGTTTGCGATCCACTGCAGACACAAAGCTTCCTTGATCAGCTTATATGTCCAACAACTTTCCCACCTCGACGGTCAGAGCTGCGTATTTGTCTAGTCCGTATTTCCTTTATTTTTGGCGTACGGGCCTCCTCGTCGGATCTATGTTAAGTCGGTGGCAAGCATGCTCCAACAGGATCCCCGTCATGTCCTCGTGGGACCAGGCGAATACGTCCAAGTTGGACATCAGGAACAGCTCCATCCTCGACCGGTACGGTTCAGGCAACTCAGAACCTATAAAAAGTTCTAAGCCCCTTTCCGGGTCCACCGGGAGTGCCGTCAACTCTTCCATGGGGGTGGCCTTTCTCTTTTGATTCTTCCACTTTGGGTCGTTGATGAACTCGTCCCACTCTTCTTGTGACATTCGTGCAGGTTCGTGACCTATGCGGGGCTCGAGATCATCAGCTTGGTTTTCAGCTTGGACGGGTTCCTCGACTGTCATCACCTCCGGTGGTTCATCGACTTGGGATGGTTCCGTGACCCGGGGAGTTAGGTCAACGTCCATTGGTACTGGTTCTTGACCTCCCTCAGGTTCCCCATCTTGTGCTTCATCTGCCTCTTCCATGGGAGCCAGTTGCCGCAGGTCCCAACACTTGGTTATTTCGGGCCAGTTCCATTCCCTCCATTGGCGCCGGTTGCCCGTCTTGCGTAGGTCCAGAGACTTGTTCAATTTCCGGCAGATCCCCTACCTCCATCATTTCAGTTTCTACCGAGATGACGTCTAGGATGTTTGGCTCGTCTGCCTGGATTTGCACGTCTTTCTCAAGGACCTGGACCTGCGTCACCGCCTTTTTGACCTGGCCATCTTTGATTTGGAGTAAACACTCTCGGACCTTTTTCTGGTCACCTTTAATGGTACCGGCGCCTTTCGGAGTTGGGAATTTTACACAATAGAAGTAGGTCGAACACGCCGCTTTGAATTCATTGAAAAATGGGCGGCCAAGGAACCCGTTGTAGGAGGACTGCTGGTCGACAACTAGGAAATCTATGAGCCTAGTCAGTCTCCGCTCCGGGTCCTTGACCGATACAAGTTGGACTCTCAACCTAATAGTGCCTAGGGGGACGGTTACAGCTTCTCCGAACCCCACTATCCTAGAATTGCTAGGTTCTAGATACGACTCAAAATCACCTAAGGCATCTAAGGTGGATTTGAAGAGGATGTTGGTGAATGCGCCAGTGTCCACAAGCAGCCTATGAACTCGGACGTTCATGATGTTGGCGGTTATCACCAACGAGTCGTTGTGGGACGTCAGTACCCCCTCCAGGTCCGCTGAGGAGAATGTCAGCTCATCAGTGAGCTGCGCGACGGACCTGGGACCAGAGCTGCCTTCCTGGACCTGGTTCACGGCCCGGATTTCGGCCTTCCTCTTTCTCTTGGACATGGAGGATCCCCCGTCTTGGAGACCTCCGGCATCTCCGATTTCCTCCTCGAGGACCAAGAGTTCTCGGGTGGGCTCCATGTTCTGTTGAGGTTGGGGAGGTTCCTTCGCCTGTTCTGAGGTCCGCGTTGGCCTGCGTCCTCTTCTTCATTATCGGAGACCTCCCTTCTCTCGAACCTGGGCCTCTTAGCTGGGGCCTTATTCACGAACTCGGCCAGCTTCCCGTCCTCGTAAAATTTCCACAGTTGTTTGAGGAGGTCTCGGCATTCGCTGGTGAAGTGGCCGATGGATTGGTTGTAACACCCGTAGACTCAATCACCATAGACAAAAAAATTTATATAACTTATT
>JAPKLY010000100.1:134527-178334 GCA_026898435.1 Prunella vulgaris
CTTACTACTTTGTATTCACAGTGTTTAATTTCAAATTATTTTGTTTTCATTTCTTTCTTTTAGCTTAATTGATTTAAAGTGGTGATGTGTTTTTTTTTTTTCGTATATATGAATATAATATATATATATATATATATATTTATATATATTAAGAATTCAACATTAGTAGCTAACAAATTATATTTGTATTTCTTTATGGAGTATTTCTTTATTTCCAATCTGTGTTGAGAAAAAGATCCATAACTATACTACTGATATGATCAAGATCCCCGATCCTGCTTCTATATGGTATCAGAGCCATGTGATAGTAGAGATATGATATCTGATGATTATTGATTCGATACGATTTCATATTAATCTTATGAATCTTTTAAACTCTTCTCATATTGAGAAAAATAGTTTGGTTCAGGAGTATGATGTTCCTGAAAATTTAGATTTACTCAATAAATGGAGTATTCCAAAGATTGAACCTAAAACGGTTTACAAATCTGGACTTTTTGAAAAAATTAGTTTCAAACAAGTTGTAAAAACAACTGAGTCTTCAGTTCCTCTTCATGAGGAAGAAATGCTTTTAAAATTATTAAATTACCATGATATTTCTCCTTATATAAAGGCTTATAAATTCATCCATATTGGATGTGTTCAAGTTGCTTTTAGACCTTTAACTCTTAAAGGGTTACCAGAAAGTTTTTTAGCCACTCTAAGAGATGGTAGAAATCTTAACTGGAAACAATCCCTCATGGGAATTATCCAGTCTAGTTTAGCATTAGGACCCGTTTATTTTAACGTATATCCTAATCTATCTTTATCTTTATCTGACAATAATATTCTAGATGCTTTAACATTAAATGTTAAAACACATGGTTATAATTACATGCCTGGATTTGAAGTCATGTGTATTTGCTATCGCATTTATTTTAAACCTTTGCATACCCTTAATCCTAATTGTACTAGGGTAGATAAGGATAAAAATGAGACAATTCTCATAGAAACAAACTTTGGAAATTCCAATGTTAGTACTCGTAGATCCATTAGAAGGGATGAGATTATTTTCCCAGAAAATTGGATTCTTGAACATTATGTTCCTAAAATTCCTTCACTTGATAGTGATTTCCACCATATTACCCAAAGTAATAATGGTATTGTTAAGGTTGGTTTTCATAATAACCAAAGAAGAAATTCTTCTTATACTAGATCTATGTCTGGTTATACTTTGTTTTCTCCTCTTGATTATGAAGTCAATGTTCCTTCTACTTCAAGAGTTTCTACTTCTTCTTTAAAAGAAGAAATTTTTTATCAAAACAATGATTTTGAAAGTGATAATATTATTGTTAATAAAAACAATATTGTTCATAATGAAAGACTTCCCGAAACAATTTTGGAATGTGATTTTTCTGTTTAAAATGATTTTTGAACCAATTTTGGATTTCAATAAAGGCTCCTTAAATAGAGCCCATATCAACAAAGAATTTTATGATCCAAAATGGAAATTGGTATTTCAACTCTTTTCCAAAAGAAGAATTATCTTACTTCGTTGACAAATTCTATGAATTTTGCACAAAACAAAATAAAATATTTTATTTTGTTCTTTGGTTTATAAAAATCTTTTATATTGACCAAATTTCTACAATAGAAAGAACTTATAAAATAGTTTCTTCAGGAGATATTCGAAAATCCGTCTATCCTCCTAATATTCATTTCCAAATTGAAAAGGAAGGAAAAACTTTAAATTTTTCTCTTTTTTCAACAATTATTGAAAAAGATGTCTTGCACAATATTGCTGAAATTTTTAAGCAAAATAATTTTTGCAATCTTTCTCTTCAAATTCTTAGTGAAGAAATTGCTTCACTACATGAGAAAATTGATTTCCTTATTTTTCAAAACAAAAATCAGTCTAAGACTGATATTTCTAAAGAAGAAGGAAAAAATACGGCGATTTCAACTGTTCCTTCTATTCAATCTCCTATTGAGATTAAAGATTTTAAGCTTGAAGCTTCTATTTCTGATCTTGAAAAAATTATTACAGAAAATTTTGGAAAGCTGCATATTTCCACTATTGAAAATGGTTTTCAAAATAAAATAGATAACAGACATATTGAGTCTAGAGAAAGTAGTCAAAATAATTTTGACAGTCTTAACAAAATGAAATGAGCAGATAGGCCTACTATGTCAAAGTATTATTATACTAAGCCTACTCCCATTGATGTTCTCAATGAAGAACAAGAAAATTTCTTTAATACCTCTTATTCTGGTAAAAGCATCTATGAATGGAATATTGATGGTGGAAGTGATAGATATATCTACACCCAATGCCATCGCATGCTTATGTACAGTTCTGCTTGTAGAATAAGCGGTAATGATGATGTGCAAACTGCACAAGCCATTACTGTTGGTTTTACAGGACAACTTAAAGGCTGGTGGGATAACTATCTTACTCCCCAAAATAAAAATGAAATATTTTCTTCTATTAAAATAGAAAATAATATCACTAAACCCAATGCGGTTTATTCTCTTGTTCTTACTATTTTAGAACATTTTTCTGGTAAACTTTCAAACAATTCTGAAAATACCAAAACACTTCTTTTAAATATGAGGTGTAAAACTCTTACTGATTTCCGTTGGTACAAAGATACTTTTTTGTCTAGAATCTATGATATTCCTGACTGTAACCAAGATATTTGGAAAAACAAATTTGTTGATAGTCTTCCGTATTTATTCGCGGAAAGAATCAAGAAAATTCTTCGAAAAGACGCAAATTCTATTTCTTACGCGTCATATACTTTTGGTCAAATCATTAGTATTTGTGTTCAAGAAGGTTTAAATCTTTGCAATGAAATAAAATTGCGAAATCAGCTTAAAAGAGATAATCTCTTAGAAAAGAAACAACTAGGTCTTTTCTGTGATCAATTTGGAATTGAAAATACCAAAAAGAATTTTTCTAAAAGAAAAAAGGATTATTTTTATAAACCAAATTTCCGAAGAAGAAAAAGATATTCTGATAAAAAGCAGAAAGGGAAAAAGATTTTGAAAATAAAAAATCTTTTAGAAAATCTTTTCAAAAGAGAAAATCTTTTCACAGATGTGGAAAGCCTGGTCACTATGCAAACCAGTGCTATGCAAAAGACAAGATTAAAAATCTTGATCTTGATGGGCCTCTCAAAGAGACTCTTCTCAGTATAGTAATGAATTCAGAATTAAATTCTGATGTCGACACAGAATCCAATGATTCTTCTGAAGAGTTAAACTCTTCATTATCCGATTCAAGTCAATTTGATACCAATGAGTGTCAAGATTGCCTTCAAGGTAAGTCATGTCTCAATTGTATCCAAGATACTAATGAGATAACTGATGATGAAGTTTATAAACTTCTGGGTCAGTTCAAAGACATGAATATTAATGTCATTAACGATCATTATATTATGAATTTTCTTAAACAAATCAAAGATTTTGATTTACGCAATAAAATTATTGACCATTTTGAGAATATTCCTCTCAAGGAAGAAAAAAATGATCTTTCAAAACATATTGAAAGAAATTTTTATAACATGGATGATGTTAATAAACTTCTTAAAATTAAAGAAGTAGAAAACAATCCTGTTACTATCAAAGACCTTTCTAATGAGATTGAAAATCTCAAAATAAGTGTTAAAACTCTTCAAGAACAAAGTTCTGAATTTTCTTTTCGTCTTTCCCAATGTGAAAAAGGAAAAGAAAAATTAGAAATTGGTGAGCCAAGCTCTCCAACTTATTCTTCTAAAGAAAATTTGATTGATAATCATCTTTCTAATATTAATATCATTTTATCTCAAAAATGGTATGTCAAAATTTCTCTTTTAATAAACAATTATTACAAAAGAGATTTTATAGCCATGATTGACAGTGGTGCGGATATTAGTGTTATCCAAATGGGAATAATTCCCACTAAGTTTTTTGAAAAAACTACTCAAACTCTTTCCCATGCAGGAGGAGGAAATTTAAAGATTACTTATAAATTAAAAGGTGCTTATATTTGCACTAATAAAGTTTGCATCCCTAATGATTTCCTTATTGCAGAAAACATCACTAGCCAAATGATTATTGACCTTCCTTTCATTTACAGCATCTATCCTATTAAGGTAGATGAAAAAGGTATTTCAGGTATTTTTTATAATAAACCTGTTAGTTTAGAATTTGTTACAAAACCTATTTATACGGTTTTAAATCAAATTCGTGATCAAATTGATCAAAGGAATTGTCAAATAAATTTTCTTAAAAATGAATTAAATTCTTTTACTATTGAACAAAGGATTAGTAATCCTAAATTACAAGAAAAAATTCAATTCTTGTTTAACGAATTTTCTATGAAAATTTGCAATGATTTTCCAAATGCTTTTTGGGAAAGAAAGAAACATATGGTTTCTCTTCCCTATGAAGAAAATTTTTCTGAAGACAAGATTCCTACAAAGTCGAGGCCTTGTCAAATGAATTCTGAATATTTAGAATTGTGTAAAAAAGAAATATCTTCTCTTTTACAAAAGAAACTTATAGTTTCTTCTAAATCTTCTTGGTCTTGCACTGTTTTTTATGTTAATAAACATTCAGAGCAGGAACGTGGTGTTCCCAGGTTAGTTATTAATTACAAACCTTTAAACAAAGTCCTAAAATGGATTCGCCATCCTATTCCTAATAAAAAGGATTTGCTGGATAGACTAGTTAATGCTCTAGTATTTTCAAAATTTGATTTGAAATCTGGATTTTGGAAAATACAGATTGATCCTAAGGATCGTTATAAAACAGCCTTTAATGTTCCTTTCGGCCACTATGAATGGACGGTAATGCCTTTTGGGCTTAAAAATGCCCCTTCTGAATTTCAACAAATTATGAATGATATTTTTAATCCGTATAGTGATTTTATCATTGTTTATATTGATGATATTTTAGTATTTTCCAGAGATATAAAAATACATTTTTAACATCTTGATATGTTTAAAAATATAGTCATTAAAAATGGCTTAGTTATTTCAAAGCCAAAAATGGTTTTGTTTCAAACCAAAATAAAATTTTTGGGTCATATTATTGAAAAGGGAAATATTATCCCTATTCAAAGAAGCATCGAATTTGGTGATAAATTCCCTGATGTCATAACTGATAAAACTTAGTTACAAAGATTTTTAGGAAGCCTTAATTATGTCTCTTCCTATATTAAAAATATAGCCGAAGATACGACTATCTTATATGATAGGTTAAAGAAGAATCCTGCTCCTTGGAGTGAAAATCACACTCAAGCAGTTATTAGAATAAAAGAAAAATTAAAACATATTCCTTGCCTTATGCTCGCCAATCCCCTATGGGATAAATTTGTTGAAACCGATTCCTCTGACATAGGTTATGGAGGTATTCTGAAACAGGTTAATCCGCATAATAAAAATGAATATGTCATTAGATTCTACTCTGGTAAGTGGAATAATTCACAGAAAAATTATTCTGTGGTTGCTAGAGAAATTTTAGCCATTGTTAAATGTGTTCTAAAATTTCAAGATGATCTTTATAATCAACATTTTACAATAAAAACTGATTGTAAAGATGCATCTTTTACGTTTAAGAAAGATTTTGAACACAATGTGTCTAAACAGATGTTTGCCCGATGGCAAGCCCATCTTGCTTATTTTGATTTTGATATAATCTATAAGCAGGGAAAGGATAATAATCTTCCTGATTTTTTAACCAGAGAATATATTTCATGATTTCAGGAATGAGCCATTCGGGCAGAACCCCATTTTCCTCTTATAGAGGAAGGGGAGGAAGGTCGCAGCCCCCTATCATACAAAGGGGTAAAAGGACTCTCATCAACCAGAATATTTCTGGTATAGGTTCTTCTCAAAATCGGGATAACCTTGAACAAGAATTCCAAGAATTCTTAAAACAGAAAGGGAAAAATGTCCAAGTTGATGATATTTCTTCAACCCCTCAAGACGAAGGCTCATATACTTTCTTTGATTCTCCTAAGAGGGAACAGATCATCATATCGAAGAAGGTGATGAAAAACTTAAAGAGTCCCCATGGATTCTGATGAGTAAGTATATTCCAAATAATTTTTGGGATACTAAAACCTACAAAAGTAGAGGGTTTTATGAGAATATTCTCTCAAACTTGGGAAGTGTTGATATTTCTCACTATCCCCAAAAGAGTAAAAATATTTCTTACTCTAAATTCATTATTAAAAATATCATCTCCATCCATGAATAGGGAACTGCTTCTTTTTCTGAAAAATTTATTTTAAATGAAGCAAATGGCAACAAATTCCTTTACAATTATTGGGATTATGTTGAAAGTTTTCAAAAAAAATTTACTTTACCAGAATGATAAGCATACTCATACGTGGCTTATCAAGATTTGCGACAATGTTGCAAAATCACCACTCCCCAATTGGTTTACTTCTTGGTGGAGTACTTATGGTGCCTCAGCAGATATTCTGCCTCCATTGGTCAAATCTACCTTTCAAGACTATGTTCTTGCAACTTCTCATATGAAGACCCATCACACAAAAGACCAAGTTCTTTGTCGATTTTTTGTTGACTCCAGCATCCCATGGGTCTGGAAATGGAAGCCAGAATTTGGCTACACTGATGTCGGGACCCCCTGTTTATACAGGGTACATATGTCTCGATTTTGGAACAACCTAAGTATTGTTCCTAAAGATTCCAATGAATCTCCTATTAAAGAAAATATTGATCGGATCAAATCCGTAATTAACAGAATCCAAAGTGATTCTGAGCAACAAGAGACCAAGTCTCTTCCCCCTTTCGCAGATTTCTCAAAAAAGTATGAGGGAATATTTCCCAAAGAAAAAATTGCTGATCTTTATATAGATCAAATAAAAAAGAACATGTTTCATGATGAAGATATTCCTGATTCAAAATCAGATTCAACAATGGCATCTAACTCAGATTTACAGGATGCCCAAGACCCCAATGAAGGGTTGGATATCTCTATACAAGAAAGCTTTGATATTCTGAAGGATACTCTCATAGAGAAATTCAAAAGAAAATAAGATGGATATAATTGACGATATCAGAAGAAGGAATTCTGTCAGAAAACCTGATTATAATTCCAATATTTGGAATACCCCTTTTCGTGTCACGACTGATTATAATCTTCAAGACATAAGGGGAAGAAATTATTGTAAAAATCTACAAAAGAAAATAGGAGGAATTAATAGACTCATTCAAATCACTGAAGGAATACTCCTCCGAAGAAATGCAGCGGAAGATTTCCGGTATGATGAAGAATACGGTTATGAAAGCCTTCTTAAGACTAAAAGTCTTCTAGAGAAACAAGCGTCTATCATGGCAGGATAAAAATACACTGCAAGAAGACAACATATGCCTATGCCATGCTTATGTCATCGCTGACCTCACCAGACCAAGTACTGTTCATGAATAGTAAAATAACTATTCACATTTTTTACTATTCATATTTTTGTTTTTGGGATGAAATCCGGGGTTTCATGTCCGGTTCTCCCCCTATAAATATGTGTGTAATTAGTTGTAAAGAGGCAGGACTTAGAAAGTCGGCTCTCTCTTTTCTCTCTCTCTTCTCTCTTGTAAATTTATTCTGCAAGTTTTAATAAGATCCGGATTACTCCAGTTGGCTCTTCAAGGGTAACTTCCCTCTTTTAATTTTCTGTTTTTAAATTTTTTTTTTTTAAGGTTCATAGCCGCCCTATGGCAGGCTAGATATTCATATTGAATTGATGATCTAGGATCTCATACTCTACTATTTCATGTGTTTTCGAGATCATAAGTCGTTTGATCTGATCTAATTATATCAATATGTAGTGAATGGTTTCGACCGATTAGTTTGAGTTGTCTATCGATATTTATGAGTTAAGATTTTGTCCAACACGTATCAAGATGTGTCTTTAAGGTTTTAACTTGCTGGGCTAAGTTTTCTGGTTTATGAGTTAACCGTGTGGGGTAGCCTTTTTGCTGTTATGCCGAGCGAAGGCGCAGGCGTTTGTGGGCATAAAACCTTTTTTCAGGTTAATTCATAGATTCTTGAATACTCAGGCCAGTTTGTTATGGAAAAGGTCCGTGAGACACTATTGATACAATACGGAGAAATCATTAACTCATAAACTATAGATGTCCTCAGTAATTTCCAATCTGTGTTGAGAAAAAGATCCATAACTATACTACTGATATGATCAAGATCCCCGATCCTGTTTCTATATGACTGTGATACCATTTCAGATCTGTTTTCATCTATTTAACATAATTAAGTTTTGATGTATAAGCTTAATATACTTAAGTTTTTGTTAAGATTCTATTAATTATCTAATTTTTATTTTCTTTCTTAAATATTTAATTATATTTTTAGAGCTATTAAGGTTAAGTAATAATTCTAGTTTTTACTCAAATATTGTAGGTGACGAGCAACTCTTACTTTAAATAAACTACTCATTTACAAGAACAATCAAGATTTAAGGTGGGATTTTATTTGCTTTGTCCCTTTTAAATGTTCATGTGAATTTTATTGTTACTTGCTACATGATATTGACATATATATTGAATTATTGGGTTGCTTCGACGGTAAGGTCGTTGTAACTTTGCGGGGACTTCGGTCCAGGAGGGTAAGCTCCTTGGAGGCAACTCCATCGTATACAGAATGGGACTTCGGTCCAGGAGGGTAAGCTCCTTGGAGGCAACTCCACAATATACAGATTGACCAATATACAGATGCATTGCTTTATGCATGCATGCATGTTATGTGAGTTGATGATTTGATTTACTTGTGATATTTAATTGTGACAAAGGGAATCCCACTGAGCTAGTTGGTTGCTCATTCCAAATTATTTAACATTTTGCAGACTAAAGGGGGGAGCGGTGGAGTAATGGTGGATTGCCTGTTTTGCTGTATAGTATTTAATATCAATAAATTAGTTCATAGTGTTTTCTAATATACAACGATGTTAAGTTTGGGTTTGACAGTTTTTGGTATTGCGAGTCGCATCGCATAGATAATTTAAGTATGTGCTTATTACTTTAACTACGACAGAATATACTATCTTTTGGGTATAAATAATCTAAGTACTAATGTATTTTGCTTTTATATTAATTATTTCCGCTGCAAATTTTAAAGATAAATACGTCCATTTAATTTATCTTATTGTTTCTTGAATGTGTTTTTATATAATTTGGTCTACAAAAGGTTTATAAAAATAGGGATGTGACATTGGTGATAGGCGCAGTACTTGTTGGGGTTGAGCTTCGCGCGATCTTGGCGAATTCTCCTCGGCTCTTGCAACAAAGCCTTGTCCTTGACCGCCGTAAAGACGTGGTCGACTGAGACGATGAGGACCTGGTTGAGCTTCTCCTTGAACTCGTCCCCATTGCCAAATGCTTTTAGGTTCCGGGGAGCCTTGTATGTGCCCCCAGATTTCTTCCCCTAGGATTTTTTCTCCTCCGGGGCACCAACTTCTTTCAGTAGTGCCTCCTGCATAGCCACGAACACCCCCGCCTTGTGGCGGAATTCTGTGTAAGTGTTCGGACATGCGAGGTGCATCTCCTTCCAGAGGTTGGTGCCCTTTCTGAGCCCGGCCATCACCGCGATGACTTTGGTGTCCTCGCTCACCGGCTCGCCTTCCAGCAGTATTTTGTCGAACCTCTCCAAGTACTACTGGTCGTTCTCGCTCTCGCCTTGTTGGATATTGGCGAGGCGGTGCTTCTGGGTAAGGTAGGATCCAAACCCAGAGAAGTGGGCCAAGAACTCCAGCGAGAGTTGGCCAAAAGAATAGATCGACCCCGGGGCGAGTGATGAGAACCAGCGGTGAGCTCGGTCCCCGAGGGTTAGCGGGAAGTTCCGGCACTAGGTAGAGTCGGTGGCACCCACCAAAATCATGAAATCTGCATACTTGGCCAGGTGGACTTTCGGGTCAGATTCGCCCTCGTATGCGGACATCATCGGGAATTGAACCTTTTTCTAGACCGGTGCTCTAAGTATGGTGGGTGCCAATAGGGATGTGGGGAGAATGGTGGCGTCAGGTCCGCCCGACTTGGCTGCTACTTGTTGTTGTAGCATCTTAACGACCCTTTTCAATGTGGCCAGCTCATCGTCGCGGGTCACCTCCGACGGAGGTTGCTCGAAGGTCGTGGGCCTCGTGGACGCACGCCCCCGAGGTGCCTCACTCTGGGGTGACCCCTCCGTGGTGGGTCGGAACTGGCGTCCGCCATGTGGGCCCAGTCTGTCGGTGGCGGGCCTCCTTAGTCGGTCTTGGGCGGACCTACGAGGTTGTAGGTCCGACTCTCCCCTCTGGGACATAATCGGGGCTGCCGTTCGTTCGACTTTCTCGCACCTCGGCCCTAGTCTGCCTTGGAGGACCTCCCTCCTTAGTGATTGGTGGGTGGCGGACGCTCTGTGTAGGCCGAAGCTCGCCCGGCATGCATAGCCAGTTCCTCCACCACCTTCGCTTTCCCAGCGCGCTCCCTATGTTGGCGAGCTTGGGTGGAGCTCGCCTGCTGCTCAGATAGAAGGTCGCTATAGTGACCCCTGGTCTGGGTGCCCTGGGTCGGCCTGGTCTGCTCCCGGGCTTCAGTGGCTGGAGCTCGCCGGGGTACTAGGGCGAGCTCGTCGAGCTGCCTCTGCTGCAACCTTTGCAAGGTTGCGATGGTGCATTGGAGCTCGTCGGGGTTGTTGGCCAGGTCCCTCAGGGCAGGGCTCAAATCCTCTTGTGCCACTACAACTCGCGGAGGTCGCGGAGCTGCGTTTTTTGGGGGAGCTTGGCGAGAGGTCTCCCCCTCAGCCTGGTCCTGGCTGACGCCCTTCCCCCTCCGGACCTTTCGCCGAGGTCTGTTCCTTAGGCATTTTTAGGTTTTGGAGGGGGTAGCTCACCGAAGGTCACCGAGGTGGGGGTAGGTCGCCGAGGTGGTGATCTTCCAGCTTGGGTGAATTTGTCCGGGTTCTCGTCTAGCCTCGCGTGCAATGAATTATTCGGAATCCGGTTTATTCGTGTACACGCGTGCATTTTGGAACCTCTTTTGGGCAGAATTTTGTGGACCCGAAAATCTGGGTTTTGCCCGGAAATCTGGGTTTTCGTCCGAAATGAAAATGTATGTGTATCTCCAAGTGTTCTTGAACTTTGTCAAGAACACCTTTAAATCTTCAAATCTTCAAAGAAACCCTAATTTCTTGTTTTCAAATTTCTAAGAATTCGAACGCCCTCCTTCTAGCGCCAAATTGTTGATAGAATTTACTAATTGTGTTTGTTATGTGGCTTGTTATATCGTATTAATTCTACCAAATAATAATTTAAGATTTTATGTTTATGTTCTTGAGAGAACTATGTAGAGAGAGAAAGTAAAAGTAGGGTTGTATTCAATTCATCCTGTAATAGTACAAGAGATGTGTTATTTATAGGTACGCGAGTGTGAGGTGGCACCTTACGAGCCTATTTGGCTTCCGGTGTTGACGAAGGTCTGTAACCTTCTTCTTGGTCCCTCACACTACTCCCCTTCGAATGCCTCATTCTACCACACGTACATACCCTATCTATACACTCGCCGGTCGAGTTCTCGGGCTTGGCGAGCTACCCGGTGAGCTACCCGGCGAGCTCCTTTATCTTGTGCCATTTCCAGGGGTTACATGATCGATGGACCTCGGCGAGATCCTCTTTGGGGCAGGGGCGAGCCCCTTGGGCGAGCTGCCAAGGCGGTCTGCCCCCATGTAGGCTAGCTCCCTTGCGAGCTCTCCTTCCTCTGTCCGATCGGCCATCTGGCTGTAGACCTTCGGGGGTCTGGGCGAGCTACCTTCCACCTCGCCGAGCTCTGGCGACCTGCTAAGCCTTCGTGATTATTCTGAGGCCAAGTGTGTTAGTTCGCCTTGTCAACAAGTATTTTGTTTAACTTTTCAGAAATGAACTTGAGTTGCACGGTGTAACTGGTGCATATAAGAATAAGCCTTGAAAAAAATGGTAAATTGAGTATAAAAAAAAAGGGAAACATATAGAATCAGATCCACTTCCGTGTCGGAAATTAAGGGGGCGTTTGGTGTAAATTTAGGATGACAATGGTAATGAGTATCATTAAGGGGTAATCACTATGTAATTAGTGATTTTTTTTTTTAACTTGTTTTTATGATATCATTCATATATAATAAATGATACTAAACACTACTAATAGCCTCATTAATCTTCATTAATTCTCATTCCGCACTATATTACCCCCAATCAAGGAGGCAAATTCCTTCCATGACCTTTTTGCAAATCCGGTTTGACTCCTTTTGAAAATACTTTATCTAGTGTTCCAAATGCTCCAACAAGCATATTGCCAAATAATGATAAGAACCTTTGATATTTCTCGTGTACTATTTACAGCGAAGAAAGAAAGAAAAGAATATACTGCTATGTATAAAAAAAATAGAATAAACCGAGTTAAGAATTAACCTTTTTTGTTTTTTGTTTTTTCTTATACAT
This sequence comes from Prunella vulgaris, assembly GCA_026898435.1. Taxonomy (NCBI): domain Eukaryota; kingdom Viridiplantae; phylum Streptophyta; class Magnoliopsida; order Lamiales; family Lamiaceae; genus Prunella; species Prunella vulgaris. Next base: position 146,976 of record JAPKLY010000100.1, read on the forward strand.
TGTAGTATATATTCATTCTTTATTTCTTTTTTGTACACAGTACAATAGAAATTACAGTAACAAGACAAAAATGTCTTGATTAGTGCTCATAGGTTATTAGCATTGTCTTCAAAGGTAAAACGATTTAACATTTCTACGTTAGTATTACCACTAAATATAGAGATATATACAACGAACAAACTAAAACACTGAATTGAACTACTCTAAATGAAGAGAGAAAAGTATGAAAGAATACTTTTGTATGCTGAAAATTTTGCATGCAAAGAATGTGAGTGAATACAGAAATGAAGGATAAATGCTTATTCATAGGAACAGTCCTAGCTCTAGAGAATTCGAAAAAAGGAATATTCTCATGAACTTTATGGATGATTTTGACCGCATTAAAAGCGGTAACCGACTGAGGCTAAGAAGAGTCTAGATCTGGATGGTTCTAGTTCTTTCTCAGATCATTGATGTGACATTATTCAGATTGCTGACTCGACTGATTTAAGGATCAGGATAAGAGACCTACTCAGATCACTGACGTGGTATCTATCTGATCGCTGATATGGAACATCAAATATCTGGATTAGATCCCTTCAGGATCGCTGACGTGGAGTATTCAAGGATCAGAATAAGATCCCTTTATCAGATCACTAACGTGGATAATTTCTAGATCGTTGACGTAGCCAATCTGCAGGCATTCTGGAACACCAAACTGGGTCGATCCACTAGACTCATCTTTTGGATCTCAGAAAAATTAGAGCGAAGACCAATTGTCAAGATCTAAGGCCAATGCCCAAGATTCGGATACGAATTGGGGCTCGACCTGGGGGGGAGGGATGCACAGGTGTAGTTCACAGGTTTAGGGTCCCACGAGCTTTAATTGAATATCATACTTAAACTCCTACTTATATATAGTAAAAACCTTAATAATGTTGATTTACTTGTGGAGGTGGATAGAACACATTCGAATAAGAGGAAAAATGGATGGAGACAAATCCTGTGAATAATAGCTTTGCATTTGATTTTGGTTGGATATGGACATATGGTAGAGGCGGATGAAATTCTATGTTAAATCAATATTTTTGAATAATGATGATGTATTATTTTATTATAGCTAATCAATGATAATTGAATAATTGTGTATTGATTATATTTTTTGTAATATAATATATAAATAATAAACTTGATAATGAAAATAGATAAATAATATAAATAATTAAAAAATAATATACATAATATAAATAATAATATTTATATTTAATAAATAATATAAATAATTTTAAAAAATAACCAAACTTGATAATGAATAACTTTTTAAAAAATAAATTTGAGTGATGATGATGTAATTTTTTTAATTAATTATTATTAGTTTAATTTGTATAATTATCTTATCATTAATTATATAGTTAAATTGTTAATCTAATATAATTTGACTTAAAAAATACATTGAAAAGATGATATAAATATGTGCTACAATTGATATACAAGATCATAAATTAATTCTAAAAATTAGAAAAATATGCAAAATATGTTATCTGATGATTATTGATTCGATACGATTTTATAAAAATTTTATGAATCTTTTAAATTCATCTCATATAGAGAAAAATAGTTTGGATCAGGAATATGATGTTCCTGAAAATTTAGATTTACTCAATAAATGGAGTATTCCAAAGATTGAACCTAAAACGGTTTACAAATCTGGACTTTTTGAAAAAATCAGTTTCAAACAAGTTGTAAAAACAACTGAGTCTTCAGTTCCTCTTCATGAGGAAGAAATGGTTTTAAAATTATTAAACTACCATGATATTTCTCCTTATATGAAGGCTTACAAATTCATCCATATTGGATGTGTTCAAGTTGCTTTTAGACCTTTAACCCTTAAATGGTTACCAGAAAATTTTTTAGCCACTCTAAGAGATGGTAGAAATCTTAACTGGAAACAATCCCTCATGGGAATTATCCAGTCTAGTTTAGCGTTAGGACCCGTTTATTTTAACGCATATCCTAATCTATCTTTGTCTTTATCTGATAATAATATTCTTGACGCTTTAACATTAAATGTTAAAACACATGGTTATAATTATATGCCTGGATCTGAAGTCATGTGTATTTGCTATCGCATTTATTTTAAACATTTGCATACCCTTAATCCCAATTGTGCTAGGGTAGATAAGGATAAAAATGAGACAATTCTCATAGAAACAAACTTTGGAAATTCCAATGTTAGTACTCGTAGATCCATTAAATGGGATTAAGATTATTTTCCCTGAAAATTGGATTCTTGAACATTCTGTTCCTAAAATTCCTTCACTTGATAGTGATTTCCACCATATTACTCAAAGTAATAATGGTATTGTTAAGATTGGTTTTCATAATAACCAAAGAAGAAATTCTTCTTATACTAGATCTATGTCTGGTTATACTTTGTTTTCTCCTCTTGATTATGAAGTCAATGTTCCTTCTACTTCAAGAGCTTCTACTTCTTCTTTAAAAGAAGAAAAGTTTTATCAAAACAATGATTTTGAAAATGAAAATATTATTGTTAATAAAAACAATATTGTTCATAATGAAAAACTTCCCGAAACAATTTTGGAATGTGATTTTTCTGTTTAAAATGATTTTTGAACCAATTTTGGATTTCAATAAAGGCTCCTTAAATAGAGCCCATATCAACAAAGAATTTTATGATCCAAAATGGAAAAAATTTAGAGATTGGTATTTCAACTCTTTTCCAAAAGAATAATTATCTTACTTCGTTGACAAATTCTATGAATTTTGTACAAAACAAAATAAAATATTTTATTTTGTTCCTTGGTTTATAAAAATCTTTTATATTGACCAAATTTCTACAATTGAAAGAACTTATAAAATAATTTCTTCAGGAGATATTCGAAAATCCGTCTATCCTCCTAATATTCCTTTCCAAATTGAAAAGGAAGGAAAAACTTTAAATTTTTCTCTTTTCTCAACAATTATTGAAAAAGATGTCTTGCACAATATTTCTGAGATTTTTAAGCAAAATAATTTTTGCAATCTTTCTCTTCAAATTCTTAGTGAAGAAATTGCTTCACTACATGAGAAAATTGATTCTCTTATTTTTCAAAACAAAAATCAGCTCAAGACTGATATTTCTAAAGAAGAAGGGAAAAATCCAGTTATTGCAACTGTTCCTTCTATTCAATCTCCTATTGAGATTAAAGATTTTAAGCTTGAAGCTTTTATTTCTGATCTTGAAAAAATTATTACTGAAAATTTTGGAAAACTGCATATTTCCACTATTGAAAATAATTTTCAAAATGAAATAGATAACAGACATATTGAGTCTGGAGAAAGTAGTCAAAATAATTTTGACAGTCTTAACAAAATGAAATGGGCAGATAGGCCTACTATGTCAAAGTATTATTATACTAAGCCTACTCCCATTGATGTTCTCAATGAAGAACAAGAAAATTTCTTTAATACCTCTTATTCTGGTAAAAGCATCTATGAATGGAATATTGATGGAGGAAGTGATAGATATATCTACACCCAATGCCATCACATGCTTATGTACAGCTCTGCTTGTAGAATAAGCGGTAATAATGATGTGCAAACTGCACAAGCCATTACTGTTAGTTTTACAGGACAGCTTAAAGGCTGGTGGGATAACTATCTTACTCCCCAGAATAAAAATAAAATATTTTCTTCTATTAAAATAGAAAATAATACCACTAAACCCAATGCGGTTTATTCTCTTGTTCTTACTATTTTAGAACATTTTACTGGTAAACTTTCAAACAATTCTGAAAATACCAAAACACTTCTTTTAAATATGAGGTGTAAAACTCTTACTGATTTTCGTTGGTACAAAGATACTTTTTTGTCTAGGATCTATGATATCCCTGACTGTAACCAAGATATTTGGAAAAACAAATTTGTTGATGGTCTTACGTATTTATTCGCGGAAAGAATCAAGAAAATTCTTCGAAAAGACGCAAATTCTATTTCTTACGTGTCATATACTTTTGGTCAAATCATTAGTATTTATGTTCAAGAAGGTTTAAATCTTTGCAATGAAATAAAATTGCGAAACCAGCTTAAAAGAGATAATCTCTTAGAAAAGAAACAACTTGGTCTTTTCCGTGATCAATTTGGAATTGAAAATTCCAAAAAGAATTTTTCTAAAGGAAAAAAGGATTTTTCTTATAAACCAAATTTCCGAAGAAGAAAAAGATTTTCTGATAAAAAGCAGAAAGGGAAAAAAGATTTTGATAATAAAAAATCTTTTAAAAAATCTTTTCAAAAGAAAAAATATTTAGACAAAATTATTTGTCACAGATGTGGAATGTCTGGTCACTATGCTAACCAGTGCTATGCAAAAGACAAGATTAAAAATCTTGATCTTGATGAACCTCTCAAAGAGACTCTTCTAGGAATAGTTATGCATTCAGAATTAAATTATGATGCAGAATCCAATGATTCTTCTGAGGAGTTAAACTCTTCATTATCTGATTCAAGTCAATTTGATACCAATGAGTGTCAAAATTGCCTTCAGGGTAAGCCATGTCTCAATTGTATCCAAGATACTAATGAGATAACTGATGATGAAGTTTATAAACTTATGGGTCAGTTCAAAGACATGAATATTAGTGTCATTGACAATCATTATATTATGGATTTTCTTAAACAAATCACAGATTTTGATTTACGCAATAAAATTACTGACAATTTTGAGAATATTCCTCTCAAGAAAAAAAGAAACGATCTTTCAAAAAATATTGAAAGAAATTTTTATAACATGGATGATGTTAATAAACTTCTTAAAATTAAAGAAGTGGAAAACAATCTTGTTACTATTAAAGATCTTTCAAAAGAGATTGAAAATCTCAAAAAAAGTGTTAAAACTCTTCAAGAACAAAGTTCTGAATTTTCTTTTCCTCTTTCCCAATGGGAAAAAGGAAAAGAAAAATTAGAAATTGATGAGCCAAGCTCTCCAACTAATTCTTCTAAAGAAAGTTTGGTTGAAAATCATCTTTCTAATATTAATATCATTTTATCTCAAAAATGGTATGTCAAAATTTCTCTTTTAATAAACAATTTTTATAAAAGAGATTTTATAGCCATGATTGATAGTGGTGCGGATATTAGTGTTATCCAAATGGGATTAATTCCCACTAAGTTTTTTGAAAAAACTACTCAAACTCTTTCCCATGCAGGAGGAGGAAATTTAAAGATTTCTTATAAATTAAAAGGTGCTTATGTTTGCACTAACAAAGTTTGCATTCCTAATGATTTTCTTATTGCAGAAAAAATTACCAGCCAAATGATTATTGGCCATCCTTTCATTTACAGCATCTATCCTATTAAGGTAGATGAAAAAGGTATTTCAGGAATTTTTTATAATAAACCTGTTAATTTAGAATTTGTTACAAAACCAATTTTTAAGGTTTTAAATCAAATTCGTGATCAAATTGATCAAAGGAATTGTCAAATAAATTTTCTTAAAAATGAATTAAATTCCTTTACTATTGAACAAAGGATTAGTAATCCTAAATTACAAGAAAAAATTCAATTCTTGTTTAACGAATTTTCTATGAAAATTTGCAATGATTTTCCAAATGCTTTTTGGGAAAGAAAGAAACATATGGTTTCTCTTCCCTATGAAGAAAGTTTTTCTGAAGACAAGATTCCTACAAAGTCAAGGCCTTGTCAAATGAATTCTGATTATTTAGAATTGTGTAAAAAAGAAATATCTCTCTTTTACAAAAGAAACTTATAGTTCCTACTTAATCCCCTTGGTCTTGCACTGCTTGTTATGTTAATAAACATTCAGAGCAGGAACGTGGTGTTCCCAGATTAGTAATTAATTACAAACCTTTAAACAAAGTCCTAAAATGGATTCGCCATCCTATTCCTAATAAAAAGGATTTGCTGGATAGACTAGTCAATGCACTAGTATTTTCAAAATTTGATTTGAAATATGGATTTTGGAAAATACAGATTGATCCTAAGGATCGTTATAAAACAACCTTTAATGTTCCTTTTGGCCACTATGAATGGACGGTAATGCCTTTTGGGCTTAAAAATGCCTCTTCTGAATTTCAACAAATTATGAATGATATTTTTAATCCGTATAGTGATTTTATCATCGTATATATTGATGATATTTTAGTATTTTCAAGAGATATAAAAATACATTTTAAACATCTTGATATGTTTAAAAATATAGTAAAAATGACTTAGTTATTTCAAAGCCAAAAATGATTTTGTTTCAAACCAAAATAAAATTTTTGGGTCATATTATTAAAAAGGGAAATATTATCCCTATTCAAAGAACCATCGAATTTGGTGATAAATTTCCTGATGTCATAACTGATAAAACTCAGTTACAAAGATTTTTAGGAAGCCTTAATTATGTTTCTTCCTATATTAAAAATATAGTCGAAGATACTGCTATCTTATATGATAGGTTAAAGAAGAATCCTGCTCCTTGGAGTGATAATCACACTCAAGCAGTTATTAGAATAAAAGAAAAATTAAAACATATTCCTTGCCTTATGCTCGCCAATCCCCTATGGGATAAATTTGTTGAAACCGATGCCTCTGACATAGGCTATGGAGGTATTTTGAAACAGGTCAATCCGTATAATAATAATGAATATGTCATTAGATTCCACTCTGGTAAGTGGAATAATTCACAGAAAAATTATTCTGTGGTTGCTAGAGAAATTTTAGCCATTGTAAAATGTGTTCTAAAATTTCAAGATGATCTTTATAATCAGCATTTTACAATAAAAACTGATTGTAAAGCCGTTTCTTTTATGTTTAAGAAAGATTTTGAACACAATGTGTCTAAACAGATGTTTGCCCGATGGCAAGCCCATCTTGCTTATTTTGATTTTGATATAATCTATAAGCAGGGAAAAGATAATAATCTTCCTGATTTTCTAACCAGAGAATATATTTCATGATTTCAGGAATGAGCCATTCGGGCAGAACCCCATTTTCCTCTTATAGAGGAAGGGGAAGAATGTCGCAGCCCCCTATTATACAAAGGGGTAAGAAGACTCTCATTAACTAGAATATTTCTGGTATAGGTTCTTCTCAAAATCGGGATAACCTTGAACAAGAATTCCAAGAATTCTTGAAACAGAAGGGAAAAAATATCCAAGTTGATGATATTTCTTCAACTCCACAAGAAGAAGGCTCATATGCCTCACTTACTAAGAAGGAATACACTTTCTTTGATTCTCCTAAGAGGGAACAGATCATCATACTTGAAGAAGGAGATGAAAAGCTTAAAGAATCCCCATGGATTCTGATGACAAAGTATATTCCAAATAATTTTTGGGATACAAAAACCTACAAAAGCAGAGGGTTTTATGAGAATATTCTCTCAAATTTGGGAAGTGTTGAGATTTCTCACTATCCCCAAAAGAGTAAAAATATTTCTTACTCTAAATTCATTATTAAAAACATCATCTCCATCCATGAATGGGGAACTGCTTCTTTTTCTGAAAAATTTATTTTTAATGAAGCAAATGACAACAAATTCCTCTACAATTATTGGGATTATGTTGAAAGTTTTCAAAAAACTTTACTTTACCAGAATGATAAGCATACTCATACGTGGCTTATCAAGATTTGTGACAATGTTGCAAAATCACCACTCCCCAATTGGTTCATTTCTTGGTGGAGTATTTATGGTGCCTCAGCAGATATTCTGCCTCCAGAGGTCAAACCTATCTTTCAAGACTATGTTCTTGCAACTTCACATATGAAGACCCATCAGACAAATGACCAAGTTCTTTGTCGATTTTTTATTGACTCCAGTATCCCATGGGTCTGGAAATGGAAGCCAGAATTTGGCTATACTGATGTTGGGACCCCCTGTTTATACAGGGTACATATGTCTCGATTCTGGAACGACCTAAGTATTGTTCCTAAAGATTCCAATGAATCCCCCATCAAAGAGAATATTGATCGGATTAAATCTGTTATTAACAGAATCCAAAGTGATCCTGAGCAACAAGAGACCAAGTCTCTTCCTCCTTTCCCGGAATTCTCAAAGAAGTACGAGGGAATATTTCCCAAAGAAAAAATTGTTGATCTTTATATGGATCAAATAAAAAAGAACATGTTTCAAGATGAAGATATTCCTGATTCAAAATCAGATTCAACAATGGCATCTAACTCTGATTTACAGGATGCCCAAGATCCCAATGAAGGGTTGGAGCTCTCCATACAGGAAAGCTTTGATATTTTGAAGGATACTCTTATAGAGAAATTCAAAAGAAAATAAGATGGAAATTATAGACGACATCAGAAGAAGAAATTACATCAGAAAATTTGAATATGATTCCAATATTTGGAATACCCCTTTTCATATCACGAATGATTATAATCTCCAAGACATAAGGGGAATAAATTATTGTAAAATCTTACAAAAGAAAATAGGAGGAATAAACAGATTCATTCAAATCAGTGAAAGAGTACTCCTCCGAAGTAATGCAGTGGAAAATTTCCGTGCACATGAAGACTTCCTTAAGACTAAAAGTCTTTTAGAAAAACAAGCGTCTATCATGGCAGGTTAAAAATACACTGCAAGAAGACAGCATAATCCTATGCCATGCTTATGTCATCGCTGACCTCACCAGACCAAGTACTGTTCATGAATAGTAATATCACTATTCATACTTTTTACTATTCATATTTTTAATTTTGGGATGAAATCCGAGGTTTCATGTCCGGTTCTTCCCCTATATATAGGAGTATTATTAGTTGTAAGAAGCAGGACTTAGATAGCCCGCTCTCTCTTCTTCTCTCTCTCTTCTCTCACTTGTAAAATTATTCTGAAGTTAATAATATCCGGATTTTCTACTTTGGCTCTTCAAGGGTAATCTCCCTCTTTTATTTTTCTGTTTTAAATATTAATTTGAGAGATTCATAGCCGCCCTATGGCAGGCTAGAGATTCGTATTGAATCAATGATCTAAGATCTCATACTCTACTATTTCATGTGTTTTCGAGATCATAAGTCGTTTGATCTGATCTAATTATATCAATATGTAGTGAATGGTTTCGAACGATTGGTTTGAGTTGTCTATCGATATTTATGAGTTAAGGTTTTATCCAACACGTATCAAGATGTGTCTTTAAGGTTTTAACTTGTTGGGCTGAGTTTTCTGGTTTATGAGTTAACCGTGTGGGGTAGCCTTTTTGCCATTATGCCGAGTGAAGGCGCAGACGTTTGTGGGCATAAAACCTTTTTTCAGGTTAATTCATAGATTCTTGAATACTTAGGCCAGTTTGTTATGGAAAAGGTCCGTGAGACACTATTGATACAATACGGAGAAATCATTAACTCATAAACTATAGACGTTCTCAGTAATTTCCAATCTGTGTCGTGAAAAAGATCCATAGCTATACTACTGATATGATCAAGATCCCCGATCCTGTTGCTATATGGTATCAGAGCCATGTGATAGTAGAGATATGTTATCTGATATATGCTATATATATATGTGATAGCATATATATATATATATATATATATATATATGAAAATTCTAATGCTAATAGAAAAATATATAATTAAAATTAATTTATTATTTTCAATTAGTAGATTAAATAAAATATATAAAAGAGAGAGTTAAATAAGAATATAATTTGATATGGGAGAGAGAAAATAAATAAAAATATATGTTTGATGTGTAAGATAAAGTTGATGTGATTGCTACTGAATTATGTGAAGTAGGTGCATAAAATGTATAATATGGTTGAATGTGTATTTTGAATGACATGAGATGTCATGTGTACATTCGAAAAGTAGATGAGATCGGGGTAAATTCATCCCCCAACAGGATGTGCCCCATAAACAAACATCCCCTTATTGATTTTTCTATGTGGAACAGAAATAAATAGCTAATATTTTATTTTATTTTTTCATATAAAATACTTCTAGGAGACAAAGTTTTGTATGAAAATAGTTCATGATAAGCTTATCATGAACCAATTTTAAAGTATCAAACATATAATTAGGTATATCAAAAATCTCATCAGGTGTATCAAAAGCTGAGGTCAATTAAATTTATATATTGACTTCAGCTTTTGATACACCTGATACATATTTTGATACACTTGACTAAATATTTGATAATTTAAAACAATTTCATGATAAGCTTATGATGAACTATTTTCACACAATACCTACTCCTTCTAGAATAGTTGTGACATTTCACTTCATGTATTTATTTTTTATTCACAATTCGATTTTAAGATCGAAAAATATCATAACGATCTACTCTGCAAGTAGAATGTATCAATTACAAGTAGTTTTTCTTAAATTTCTATTAAATCCTGTAAAAGATTGGTTAATCTTAAGTGTTTAATACCATTCAAAATTAAATTTCTAACCCCTTAACTAATTTCCATCACAGATAGACTAATAAACTGGCAAAACGATGTTTAAGAGTGCTTCATCTAAATTCTCACCACTTAATAACCAAATCATTTAAAATACTTTCATAAAATATCGTATGAGAAATTGCATGAGCACTTTAAATGGTTAATGTCTTCTCAATAATCTTTACAAAAAATGCAGAATTTATCTCGATATTCATAAATGATTCCCCTTTTGACGCAAGTGAAGCGTAATAACATCACACACTAACACGGATAATAGAGATCATTGTAAATGAGTGAGTTCTCTACGTAGGGAAAAATTCTTCAATAACCAAAAGCCATTACAATCAAATCAAAACAACATTTAAATAGTTCAATACTGAGTTCATAGCCCACTTATTAAATCCCACAGATAAAGGTAAATAATAGAGATAATTGATAAGGACCAAAATTAATTAAGACTAGAATTCGAAACTTCTCCATCAATACTGGTATCCTGAGTCCTGCAACACTCCTGGAATTATGCCTCCTCCTCGTCAGCCCATGGCAGATGTCATTGCCATGGATGAATTGCGCCGTCAAGTCGCTGAACTCACATCAGCCATCACCGCTCTGCGTAATAATCAGATCCTCACTGATGACGCGGACACCCAACCTCGTGGCCGCCGCGAGCCCCCTCTCTTGGCCGATCGCCGTGACGAAGCCCGAGATTGTGCCCCCGCTTTTGATTATCCCTTCGCCGCTGAATCCGATGATGATGATACCATTTCAGTGCACAATCCATTTGCATATTTAAACCATGACATTCCCACTGTTGTTAATTCCCACCGGGAATAGGGATTGCGAATTGACATCCCTGAATTCTCTAGTACACTGGATCCGATGGAGTTCCTGGACTGGGTCAATACTGTTGAGGAGGTTATGGAGTTCCAGGTTTATTGCGGGATTACGCACATCATTGCAAGATATGTTGAATTTGCTAGCACCTCCGACCTTAGCCGAGGCGCATCAACGCGCTGTTCTCCTTGAGCGGCAACAATCGCGCTCCCTCCAACCACTAGTGCCGCCTCGGACCCAACCAACCGCCAGCAACAGCTGATCCATCACGCCCGGTCCCAGGCCTGATCCACCCACAGCAGCCGGACTGCCATGCCTCCACAGCCATTGTTTCTCTTGTGGTGAAACGGGTAACTATTTTGCCCAGTGTTCGAAGTACCTTCAATCTCGCACACTTCTTGCAAATGAATATCATGTTGCTGTTGATGCTCCCCCTATATTTGATAATTATGGAGAAAATTCTGTTCCTGAGGTCCATCTACATGGTGATGTGGGCGACTTCTTTGTTCTTCGTCGGAATTGCTTCGCTCCTAAGGTTGATGGTAATTGTCAACGTAACCCTTTGTTTACTTCTTCGTGTACTATTCTTGGCAAAGTATGTTCATTTATTATTGACTCGGGGGCATGAGAAAATGTCATTGCATCATCTGTTGTTGAGAAATTGTTCTTATCAGTAGAGTCTCATCCTGCCCCATATGATCTTATGTGACTTGATCGTGGTAGTAAACTTACTGTCTCTAAGTGTGTCTTAGTGAACTTTTCCATTACCGATATGTATGTGGATTCTGTCTGATGTGATGTTGTACCTATGGACGCATGTCATCTATTGTTGGGCCGTCCTTGACAATTTGATAGGCATGTTACGCAAGATGGTCATAAGAACACTTATAGTTTTCAATTTCTTGGAACCCATATTATTTTGCATCCATCTATGCCGCGTATTCCAGCCACACCTCTTGCTCCTAAGGTCCTTTATTTAACTCATGCTAATTTCAGGGCTGCGTATGAAGATGCTCTGTGTATGCACCGAGTAAGCATGCTCCCGCGTGCTGTTCCTGCTCATTTTTTTCATCGTTTTATTCGCAATTTTAGTTCTCTTGTGGCCCATATTACTGATTACTTACCTGGTTATTTATCTGGAGATGAGACCGATCCTGATACAAGGGCAAATTGTCTCTCACCTGGGGAGGATGATGGAGATGAGACCGCCTTAATATTGATGGAGAAGTTTGAATTCAAGTCTTAATTAATTTTGGGCCTTATCAATTATCTCTATTATTTACCTTTATCTGTGGGCTTTAATAAGTGGGCTATGAACCCAATATTGAACTATTTAAATGTTGTTTTGATTTGATTGTAATGGCTTTTGGTTATTGAAGAATTAGGTTTTCCCTACATAGAGAATTCTCTCAGTTACAATGATCTCTATTATCTCTGTTAGTGTGTGTTGTTATTACGTTTCACCTGGGTCACCTTTTATCCAAATTATGTTTGTTGGGAGAATTGGTTTTGATATTTTAAATCAATTAAATGCATATTTAATTAATTATTTAAAGATAGTGCGGAATACTCGCCTTTGGCTAATTAAAAGAGGGCTTAAAGTTCAAATTTTAAAAAATTAAAAGACATAGGATTAGTTTTCTCTTAGAGCAAATGATCATTGTATATTTACAATCTCAAAACTGAGTTTCGATGAGTGAAAAATTAATATATGATGCTGAAACATCAAAAGATACTTTGTTAATTAATATGTTTGTTGTTGATAAAATTAACTAAGCATTAATATCTCACATTGGTTAATACAAGTGTCAAGCTACCCTTGCAAATCTAGGAGTTATGATTGTTAAGATTATAGGGTTAAGGAGCAATTCTATAGACCACATACTTACATAAGCACAATGTCAGTGTACCCTATGTCTTTTATGAATCTTTACATTTGGACTTTGGGTGTATCTGAAAGCCCAATTGTGGTTGACCCAATAGAACTAGTCAGCCGAAATGTTTGAATTTGAACTTCTGGAGCTCAAAAATTGGGCTTGGTCCATGTGAAATCAATTCAGTCCATAAGATGAAAGTTAGATTGATGGAGATAAAGATGCTTTAGCACTCATGGTGATGTTTGAATGCTTGAATATGTTGAACAAAAGAAAATATCTGCTCATTAATCCACCTTTGACCCGATTCATATAAACTTTTTTTATTTATTAGCTATGATTAGAGTATGTTTGTTATATAGATTGAAGGTTAAGAATGAACATTATAGAAAGTTTATAAAGTTATTGAGTTCATTCTCACTTTTATCTTAAAGCTAGAATTCTTATAAAAAATCAATGGAGTTTGAGTTTTATCTTTTTATTCATACATACACTCCATTGGTCAGGTATCTAGATTTGAAACACCCTCTTAAAATACATTCAAAATATTACTATTGGCATATGTGTCGAGTTATATTCCTTTGTAGAGTAAGTAATTTTATTATGTAAGTTGATTTTATAGAAGGATAGAGAGATAACTAATTGACTAAGTAATGTTGGAATATGTGCTCCTTGAAGAGAGTTTCGATTCGGTATATTACTCGCCTAATTCTGATTTTGAGAATTTTAAGTTTGTTGAAATAAATGAGAAATGAAAGGAAAAACTAAAAGTTTTGTCCCACATTAGAAAATTGTTGTTGGAGAAGTGGGTATATAAGAAGGAACTCACTTCTAGCTTGTAAGATGAGATCAAAGTCATCTTATAAGATGAGGATGGGGTCATGTTATATTCAGCTGACGGACTACTCCGAGGTCAGCTGAAAAGACTACTTCAGCTAAGACCTTTCACTTCTACGACTACAATTACGAAATATTCTTAAAATATAAATTTTGAGTTAATGCAATTAACTTAGACATTACTTGCGGTTATTTTCTAATACATTGATGGCTCTTTATGGCCACGTTCCAACAGTCATTTTGAATACTTCAACTAGTATTATATGATGTGTAATATACACAACAAAGATTATAGAATTTTAAAAGTTGAGTGAAAATCTACAGATACTATTCCGACAATTGTCACTTTGTTTAGCCTTTTAATTCTGCTATTTCGCTCGTATTATGGTGATTATTCAAATAATATTTCAGTTCGATTTAAGCAAGATATTGTGCTATATCGTTGCTTTAATGTTTCTATCCTAGGAAATAAGTGTTCTATTGATTCACTAGCACCTAGAGTGAGGGGCATAATTTGTTTTAAGAAAATTATGCATTTCACGAGCCTCGATTATCGAATATTTTATTTATTATTATTATCAGCCATCAGGTACTCATATTCCTACAGTCTTAAAATAAATTATTCTTCAAGATGGTTGATACAAATCCAACCGTGACAAATGATACTTCCCCAGTGGCACAAACTACTTCTGCCTCCTCTTCGATTCCAGTTAGCTCGACGGTTTCAACACCAACAGTCCCTACTACTGCTCCAGTCACTATACCTGTAAACCACCACGACAAACCAGAGAAATTTAGTGGGCTGAATTTAAAAGGTGGCAGCAAAATATGTTGTTTTATTTGACAACTCTTAGCTTGACAAGATTCTTGAAGGAAGATCCACCAATGCTATCCGCAAATCCCGACGTCTATGCAGTGACTGCCCAAGATGCATGTAATCATTCTGATTTCTTATGCAAGAACTACATCTTAAACAGACTGTCGAATGCTTTGTACAACGTGTACCTATGGATTAAAACTGCAAAAGAGTTGTGGGAAACCCTATAGAAGAAATACAAAACCGAGGATGTCGGAGCAAAGAATTTCCTTGTAAGTTTTTTTGAGTTTAAAATAGTGGATTCGGAAGGGATGGTGATCAGTGAATCTTTCCAAGTGGCTGCAATAATTGATAAATTGCCACCGGGTTGGAAAGATTTCAAGAATTACCTCACTCACAAGAGGAAAAAGATGACGATGGAGAAGCTTGTTGTTCATCTTCGCATTGAAGAGGACAACAAGAAATCAAGTAAACAAAATGATGCCTCCAAGCTAAAAGTCAATGTTGTAAAACAAGGCCAAGGCTCGAGGACCAACCCCAAAAATAATGGGAAGAATAAAGTTAATCCTTCGACCAAGAATTTGTCATCGAAGAAGGAAAAGTTCAAAAAGAAATTTACCGGAACTTGCTACAATTGTGAGAAACCCGGTCACAAGGCGTCTCAATGTAGAAAGCCGAAAAAAATCAAGCCAATATGGTGAACCAAGATGAGAAGCACTTCTCGGCTGTAGTGTCTGAGGTAAACATGGTGGGTTCAAATCCACGTGAGTTGTGGCTCGATACGGGTGCAACCCATCATATATGTTGTTCCAAGGAATTATTTAATTTCCTTGATGAAAATGTACATGAAGAGATGCTCTACATGGGAAATTCAACCACTTCTATGTCCAAGACAAAGGAAAAATAGTGCTGAAATTTACCTCCAATAAGGAGCTAACTTTAAACGATGTGTTGTACATACCGGAAATTCGTAAGAATTTAGTGTCCGGTTCTTTATTGAACAAACATGAGTTCAATATTGTAATAGGGGCGGATAAAATTATTTTATCCAAGAATGATGTGTATGTTGGGAAAGACTATGAATTTGATGGGCTTTTTAAGCTCAATGTAATGACTATTAAGAAAAATATGAATAAAAATATTTCATCTTCTTTTGACTTGATTGAGTCGTCTATTACGTGGCATGATCATTTGTGACATGTTAATTTTAATTCCTTAAAGAAATTGATGAATATGAATAGCATATCAACACTCCAAATTGATACAAATTATAAGTGTGAGATTTGTGTAGAAGCGAAAATGATACGGTCATCTTTCCGAACTATTAAAAGAAATAGTGAACCACTTGATTTAATTCACAAGGATGTGTGCAATTTAAAAAATGTACAAACACGAGGTAGAAATAAATATTTAATCACTTTTGTAGATGACATCACAAAATTTTATTTTGTGTATCTTTTAAAAAGTAAAGACGAAGCTTTTGATAAGTTCGTGCTTTATAAAAATGAGGTTGAAAATCAACTCAACCGGGGTTATCACAATAGACTACGTAAGGTCTAAAGATAACATAGCGGACCCGTTAACCAAAGGATTAAATAGAGAGTTAGTTTTGTCGTCATCTAGAGGAATGAGTCTTAAAGCCTTAGAAAAGATGAGTTGAGATGAAGGAAAATCTTACCTAAATGATTAGAGATCTCAAGAATTAGGTTCAAAAGGACAACCTAATTGTCTAAATCAAAATCATTGTTTTGTGGGGGATAATCTAATTAAACCTCTAGAAAACTCATTGCCTAAAAGATGTTACAGTGATGAATTGTGAGGATTAGCGAAATAGCTATTAATGATTTGAGAAGAGGTTGAGATACTCTTAAAAGAATCACCTATGTGAGAGAGAAGTGGGGCCGCTTCGAAAGGAATATTATAAGGCATATTCCTAGAAACTCTTGCAGAACTAGGCGGATGTTCATGACCAAAATGAACATACTCATGAGAACTGAGAATTGTTAGGAAGAACTTGAGTGAAGTACACTATTGTTTATACAAATGACTGATAGTTCAAAGACATCACGTCTACTATTCAATTAGTAAAGTAAGTGTATTCTCACAAGGGAATGTTCAAAGGGTAACATGTACCTATCCTTTGCAAGTTTCTGACGTCGATGTATATCACCAAAAACTTTGTTGGTGTCTGTATCAATTTCCATTCATGTGGGGGATTGTTGAAATATGTGTTCCTCGAAGAAAACTTTGATTCAGTATATTACTTGCTCAATTCCGATTTTGGGTGAATGAAAAATTGAAATTTTAAGTTTGTTGTAATAAATGAGAAATGAAGGGAAAAACTAAAAGCTTTGTCCCACATTGAAAAATTATTGTTGGAGAAGTGAGTATATAAGAAGGAACTCACTTCTACCTTGTAAGAAAGTTATGGAGTTATGTTCCTCTACTTTATTTCCCATATGTAGTAATTTTGTGCTGAAGACCACTTGCTAAAGTCCGCTGGTAGACTACCTCAAGATAAAATGAGACCAAAGTCATCTTATAAGATGAGACCAAGACTATCTTAATAAGATGAGGCCAAGGTCATCTTATAAAATGAGGTCACCTCAAGATCAGCTGAAGCCACCTCAAGATCAACTGGTAAGATGAGGTTAAGGTCATCTTGTAAGATAAGCTCAAGATCATCTTATAAGATGGGGTCAAGGTCATCTTGTAAGATGAGGACGAGGTCATCTCATAAATTGAGGCCGAGGTCATCTTATAAGATGAGGACGAGATCATCTTATATTCAGCTGATGGACTACTCCAAGGTCAGCTGAGAAGACTACTTCAGCTGAGACCTTTCATTTCTACGACTACAGTTACAAAACATTCTTAAAATTTAAATCCTGAGTTAATGCAATTAACTCAGACTTTACTTGCGGTTATGGTCTAATACATTGATGGCTCTTTATGGCCACCTTCCAACTGCCATTTTTTAATACTTCAAATAGTTTTATATGATGTGTAATATATACAACCAAGATTATATAATTACAAAAATTGAGTGGAAATATATAGATACTATTCCAGCAATTGTCACTTTGTTTAGCTTTTTAATTCTGCTATTTTGTTAATATTTCGGTGATTATTCAAACAATATTTCAATTCGTTTTAAGCAAGATATTGTACTATATCGTTGTTTTAATCGTTGTATCCTAGAAAATAAGTGTCTCGTTGATTCACTATCTCCTAGAGTGAGGGACATAATTTATTTTAAGCAAATCGTTCGTTTCACGAGCCTCGATTATCGAATATTTTGTTTATTATTATCAGTCATCACTCATCAGGTGCTCATATTCCTACAAGTAATACTTATGTAAGTTGTTTTAATTGTACTAAGTTTGTATTTGATGTGTACTTTTTAATAATATTAATTCATTAAAATATATAATTTAATAATTTTAGATATTTTATTTAAAAAATTAATCATTTTTTATAAATATATATTAATTTTTTAATTATAAATAATTATAGCAAAATAACTACACAATAAAATTGATTTACATAAAACTTTGTTTAGCTAACAATCTCAGTTCACCAATCCTAATCCGGAAAAAAATTATTAATTATACGAAACTGATGTTATATTATTTATTTGATTATTATATTATTATTCTTATAAAATTATACGCATGGCATTTTACATTTATTTATAAGTAAAATGGAAACTAAATGAATAATAGGAGATATAATGATTTTTTTTCCAGAGTGTGCCAATGGACTGCAGGGTTTTGAGGATTTTATATATAGTTGAAACTATAGGGTGTAGGTAAAGGTGACAAATGGACCAGGCGGGACTTTACTCATTTTGTGGGTAGGACTGAATCGGACAGGACCCGTTACCAGTTGAGCCTATATTTTAATAGCATACTTTGACTTTAGACTGATCACTTTGCCAAATTGCCCCATTATTTTGATAATTAGATTTATATAATAAATTATTTATATTCAATATTAATATAAAGATTCACAAACACAATCAAAGTTAAGTTTATACAATAATTTATATTTTAAAAAAAATTAAATGATAATTCAAAAATAATAATAATTCATAATCATAAGTGTTATTTGTAGTGCTAAAAATTTCAAAATAAACAATATCGTAAATTAAATTTATTTGATTGAGAAATATGGGCAATTTGTATAGATATGTTATTGTAGTTTATTCAAGCAGCATAACTTTTTGAATCGGGTCATATAGGCCCGATTCAGGCCTATATCTCAACCTGACCCAAAAAATGAACAAATTGGACCAGGCCAAAACTTCCGGCATATATCTTTCAAGCTCAATTCCATCCAAAATATAGTTAATTGAGCCGGTCTATTGAATGTGAAAAATGGTGAAAATACCCACTTTAATAAAAAAAAAGTTTTTTACCCATCATACAAAAAAAAAAGGTTTTATACCCATCTATCTACTTACACATAAGGACAAAAAACTAACCTCAATCAGCACACTACCCAAACCCACCCCATCCTACCAAATTAAATATATCTACCCAAACAAACCCCTGCCAAATTAAATCTCTACCCAAGTAAACCCCTGCCAAATTAAATCCATACTCAAATAAACCCGTGCCAAATTAAATTTCTACCCCAACAAACCCACACAACATTGCCCCAATCCTCACACTCCACCCCATACACAGTCGGCAGCCCTCCCCTACCCCTAAATTAGTTCTTTCACCCACTCAAATTAAATACACAACCCCCAATTAATATACACAATTCACAATTCTCCTTCACATTCTTTCAACATTCACAATTCACTTTCTTACATTTTTACACTGTAAAAATTATGTGGAATTCTATCAAGATGGATTATGAAGTTGAAGAAGCATACATTTCTTGATGTTATTGAAGATTCCGGCAAATAAATTCTGGTATATTACATTTTATAAAAAATGCAATTTATTTATTCATTTCACATATTAAATAGTTCAAAAGGAATGCTTTTATTTATTCAATCAACTCGTAATAGTTCAACATTCTTAGATACATCTAATGTTTTCAACCCCATTTTCATTTTTTATAAATTTTTTAAAATTGTGTAAGTTGCTGGAAAGAAAAAAAATAAGTATTTCAAGGAGATAGTTTTTTAAATAATATTTTTTGAAATACAAATTTAAAAGTGAAATTTTGTCTAAATTTTGAAAAAGAACTAACACAAAAATATTCTCAATTTTAAATACAAGTGAGAATAGCTTTTTAATTATAAGTTAACTACCGTAAAAAAAATTATAAGTTGACTGAATTTAACGAGTTAAATAGATTCATGATGTATGTACTTTATATTGTTATATACATAAAATGTGATGAAGATATTTCTTGCAGGCCATCAATTTCTTAAAATAATAAGGTTAAGCATGCATAGTGTGAAACTCTTTTGTCAAAGTTAAAAGATCTAACAAAAAACATTCATATCGATATATTAAATGAAATCTAAATATCATCTATTAAAAAATATAATTTTCTATAACTTCGATTTGAGGCTAATCAAATAGTAATGATTTTTTTCCCGTTGTTTAAAAAATAAATTCTATAAAATGATTAGATAACACTGTGGTTTTTAAATTGAGATGACGAAATTAAAATGATCTTATAACATCTTGATTAAAATAACACATATTTAAAAACTATTTTGTATTTGGTTGGACACGAACTAAATTTGATTGGTATCAATGTTAACTATTATAATGACATTATATTATTAATAAGCTATTTCTCTATATTTTTATACTTTCTCTATATTTAATTAATGAATTTTTTTGTTAATTTAATTGTAGATGGATGAGAATACAAGATTTATGGTGGTTCATCATGGAGGTTATTGGGAAGGTTTTCAATATACAATTGGTGAAATGGATCACATTCTTATTTGGGTGAATCCTCCAGATACATATGTTAATATGATGGAAAAAATACATGGACTGGTGCAAGCAGATATGAGTGAATGGGGCTATCGAGTAGAAACTCTTTGTGAATTGCGGGAAAAACTTATCCGTTGGAGGTTAGGTACAGACGACGATGTGGCACAATTTTTACACAAGTACAAAAATCAAGATCTCGTTGTGTATGTGTCACTGAAGAAAATAAACAATCGTAATAGCATTGTTGAATACGAGAGAACGGAAAGAGATTTCATGCATGTGCCACCACATAGTACTCGTTTGTATGTCGATGGTGTCGGTCCTAGTACAATGCCTCACGCTCCCATTAGTCCAATTGGGTCTAATGTTAGGGATCAAGAAGATCTCAACACCACTTTTGATGATGAAGATGACCTGTTAGATGAGGAACCGTTACATGAGGAGTGCCTTAGAGAATTCCACTCTTTTTGTGAGGCTTGGAATAGTATGAACCCACCTCAACCTAGTGCAAGTGCATGGCGTCTTTCTCCAGAGGTTCCTTCATCAAGTCCTGATCACCTTGCACAACATTTTACTTTAGACTCGACACTTGGTCAATTAACCATGAACAATACATTTTGTAGTAAGAGCGAGATGGAGGATGTCGTCGGTGCATATCATTTGGAAAATCAAGTCAATTACCGAGTCGAGCGATCAGACAAGGGTAGATGGTATTTGAAGTGTAAGCACTTGCATGTCAATTCACATTTCATGCAACATGTAAGCATAATGTGTGGCGAGTGGTAAAATTGATAATTCCACATACTTGCATTCTTGATCCAGATACCACTGCCCCTACTTCCATGAAGGCTAAAGTTCTCGGCAGGATATTTGCTAAAAAAAATTTGGGGTCCACTCTAAACCAAACTCCAAAATTTATCCAAGATGAGTTGAGAGAAGATCATGGACTCTTAGTCAACTATGAGCTTGCACGAGTGGTCAAAGGGCATGCTATTGCCGCACTATACGGAGATAGAGCATCATCATTCAGTAAGCTGCCCGGATACATGTACCAGTTGAGGTTGGCCAATGATGGCTCATATACCCGTTTATTAGTAGATGATAGAGATGTATTTAAGTATGCATTTTTTGCATTGGGAGCATCTATTGATGGCTTTAAGAAATATGGAAGACCAGTAATCGTCATTGATGGTACCCACTTGAAGGGCAAGTATTGTGGGATGCTTTTTGTAGCTGTTACACAGGATGGTAATGGACAGATCTTTCCTTTGGCTACAGGTGTTGGTGATGTTGAGTGCAACGAATCATGGACATGGTTTCTTAGCTGCTTACGACAAGCTTATGGTGTTCCCCCGCAATTGTTGATTGTTTCTGATCAACATGCGAGTATCATTCACTCTGTTGCCACTGTGTATCCAAAAGCCAAACACGGTCTATTCTACCACCATCTACAACAGAATTATGTATCATTCGGTCAACATGTGGTTCAACATTTTTACCAAGCTGCATACACTCATCGACATTCAGAATACCTCAGGTATATTTTTGTTTACTTATATATATATACACACTAATTGATAATCTCATAATATCTTTATACATGTTGTGGAATGGGACATATTTTTCTTTGTAGGTGCATCAAAACATTACAGGATGCAGATCCAAGTGGGCGCTTGATGCGTAAGCTCATGAATTCAGATCCTGAGAAATGGGCACGAGTATGTTGTCCAGTTAGACGTTATGAATTCATGACCTTTAATGCTGCTGAGACTTGGAATAGAAAACTACTATGGGCTCGGAGGCTACCTGTTGTATCTATGCTAGAATGCGTTAGAACAATTATTGAGTCTTGGTTCACAAAACGACGTGATGCAGCATTGGCTCATTCCCAAATTTTATGTCAGGAAGTTTCCAAAAAAATGGCCGATATCAAGAAGCAAGCAAGCAAACTGGTTGTCACGAGCTTGGGAGATAACCAATACAAGGTTACAGTTGTTTCAACATTCTTTGTTGTAAATTTGGCGCATAAAACATGTGATTGTGGAGAGTTTCAGGGATTGTTGATGTCGTGCATTCATGCTGCTGCAGCTATTTGGTATTTATATAGGTCTTGTACAATCTTTTAATCATATATATATAAATCATGTGTTGTGGATTAATATGTGTGTGAATATTTTTTTAATCTTGCAGGCTTGGTAACTATCCCATTAGTCATTTTGTGAGCCAATATTACAGTAATGAGAGTGTAAGAGGGATGTGTGGAGGTAAGATTATGCCGGTGCCCCACCCAGACCATTGGGTCAATCCGGAATGGGTCAACTCCATGAGATGTAATCCGCCTATGCAACCTAGGCAAGCTGGCCGGCCACGACAAAACAGACGATCATCTGGATTAGAAACATCAACCTCTAGAAGAAAAACACACGTTTGTTCTTCATGCCAGTAACCAGGCCACAATCGAGCCAATTGTACCCAACCTACAAGCTTGAGGCAAGAATCAGCTAACACATCCAACCAACCTGAAGTTCCACGAAGACGTGCTATCAGAAAGTGTTCAATATGTGGGAAAATTGGACATAATAAACGCAATTGCCCAAATAAAAATTTGTGAACTACTAATCAATAGTCTTGTTTATTAGCATGAGGTGTGTACTGGATATGACTAAGTTTATGCTACTTTTAATTTAGTATGTTATGTAATTTTATATTTCTTATATTAGTTCTAGTTATTTATCATTTATTAATTAATAAGAGAATTTGTAAATATTTAGGACAACCTATAATAATTTATTAAAGAGTGTGAAAATTATTAATATAAATAAATATTTTTTTATTAATTTATAATTGAATAAATTTTTTTATTAATTTTTAACTAATTTATAATTGAATTAAAAATTAAAAAAGTAAAGTGGGGGTAGGAGGATGTGGATGAAGTAAGAAGTAAGAAAGTGGGTCATATGGGTAGAAATTTTTTTTTTTTTGAAAAAATGGGTAAAAAAAAATTTTCTTAAAAGAAATGTGTAAATTTTTTTTTTTTATCAAAATGGGTATTTTGCTTTTTGTCCCCTTATGTGCTCATTTTGCTGCCCTCATGGGATGCGTGCCTATGGTAGCTGGCAAATGGCAACAAGTTAATTAATATAAATGGGAGGAGTAGATAATCAGAGAAGCTGCTGCAGGCCTGCATAAATATTTTGCATTCAAATTTGATTTTCAAAAAATATTGCATAAATTTTTTTTATATTTAAAAATAAAAATTATTTATTAAACTCCATTCTCATAATACATGTATAATATTTATAAAAATATATTTTTTATATCTTTTGCTTTGACTGTGTGCCCAGAAAACAACGCAACATCTTCTGAAATGGAAGAAGTATTAACTTGATTCTTGCCTGGGGCTTGTTCTTTTGCGACTGCCCCGCCTGTTAGAGAGGGGGAGAGATGTTTGTATTGTTATTATTGCTTGTTAGCATACCAAGAAAAGGAAAAGGGCTAGAAGATAGTAGTAGATCTATCTTGTTCAACTTCATCTTAGTCGACCTATGATTTCATTACATCTGTAGCCACTAGCATCAGGGCCCACCTTAACTGTACCTTATACATACACTTGTTTATCTACACCAATACCATCATGCACATAAAATGTCATATATTTACATAATTATTTTATTTGAATATTTTATAAAAATTTACTCCCTCCATTCCACTGTAAGTTGCTCATGTTGCCATTTTCGTCTGTTCCATTATATGTTACTCATTATTTTTTTATTTTTTTTGGAAATTACTATCCACTTCTTTATTATTATTTTCAATACTTTTTACATTATTTTCATTATTTTTTACTTTTCTCCATCACTTATATTTTTTCACTTTTTTCATCACATCACTTATACTTTTTCACTTTTACCTTAATTCGTGTGCCCAAAAGCAACGAGCAATTTATAGCGGGACGGAGGGAGTATATACTACTCAGCTTCGTTGAAATGACATTATTTTTACATATTTATATAAAATGACATTATTTTTACATTCAGTCCAACTAATTTCAGTATTTTAATAATATAATTTTTACACTATCATTCAACTTTTTTTTAAAAGTGTGCACTTTCAAAGGTGAAAATATCTTTGGAATGGAGGGAATATTAAAAAAATATTTTGTATGTATATACACATAAATATACCTATATTATTCACATGTTATTAATTATCTAAATAAATATTTCTTAAAAATATGTAATTTTATAGGGTGCGGATTTATATAGAATAGAGAGAGTACCAATTTCTTTTTTAAAAAAATTCTAAACTATTTTTGTTTTATTTTTTAAAACTATATGATTCTTGTTTGGTGAGTCTTTTGACAATGAAAACTCAAGGATTCTATCAAATTTATTTATATATTTTCCACAAATATGTTGAATCTAGAAATCAGTATAACAGTGAGGACTTAAAATTTAGAAATATGCTCCATTCAGAAATTTAAGTTCGAAACCCATAAATTTAAGTTCTTGAACCTATATGTAAATCACCCTATTTATTTTAAGAGTACGTCTATTGTAAATTCGAGTTCACATAATTTTTTAAATAGTGATAGTGTATATGTATAACAGTGATAGTATATATACATGACAGTGATAATTGATAAACCCGAGTTTACCGTGAACTCGAGTTCATACAAGTTTTTGTCATATTTCTATTCCGCAAGTTTAGGAATCATAGATTCTATTATGCAACTTTATTACTAATTTTTATAAGTATATGAATGTAAAATTAAATAATAAAATAAAAAATATATTTTAATATTTTTTTTTGAATGTGTAATATATACTCCCTCCGTCCTGGAGCAATTTGCAGGGGGCACACAAATTAAGAAAAAAGTGGAATAAAGTAAAAAAATAGTGTTTTGAGGGTTAATTTGATAAAATTTTATGTAAAAAGTAAAGAAGTTAATTGAATTGAGTGTAATGTGGGCCCAAAAAGTAAAAAAGTAGTGGCATTTTGTGTAAATATATAGATATTGTGAGGGTGAAGTTTATAAAAGAGTTTCCATTTTTGGCCTTGCAAGTTCCTGTGGAACGTCTGAAAAAGGAAAACTTACAAGTTTTTCTGGGATGGAGGGAGTAGTATATTTTTTGAATGTGTAATATAGAGTATATATTTTGAATGTGTAAAATTATATTGAGATTGTTTAAATAAGACAAATATAAAAATAAATTTAAAATGAAAGTATTATGTCTTTTGTGATGTGTCATTTATTGATTTACATCAATGTTTCTATTGCATAACAGAATTTTAAAAGTGTGCATTGACCGTGCATTCTCTCTGCAGGCCCCCTCCTATTTCATTACAACCGGACAAATTTCTTTTAATTTCTTTCAAATTTCCTTTTGTTCTTATTTCCTTGTCATGTTCTAAGTCATAATGATGCTAACAATACTTTTATTTTGCTTTATTGTGAAATGAATCCCCTTGTCTGTTATGCTGCATGCCCATTTGTCTGTTCTGAGATCACATGTAGCAAGTTGAATTGCAGGATACCTAGTAACTAGGAATTAAACATTAGGGGCCTTTGTTTTTCAATATAGGATTAATAGGTTAGAACAAGGGGATGTTCGGTTGATTATTTTCTTTGTAAGAGGATTAATGATAATTAAAGTTATAGTGTGTATTTGAAACGATATTATTATGATTTTGATTCTCAAAAGTTAAGGAATTTATCATAGTTCAACTATTTGAAAATCATGATTTTTATTTCATATCATTTTCATTCCTATAGTATTTTTTATATTTTTTTATAACTATACCAACGTCTTCTAAGATTTTAAGGGATTGTATTGATTGTAATTTTAATTTAAAAATATTGTGTGTTTGTCATTTATGATTATCTTATTAAAATTAATCTCAATTTGTGTTTGGACTAAAGGTTAAATAAGATAAAAATACTAAATTCTCAAATTTACCACTTTTTAATTAATTATATTTTTCGTGCATTACCACAATAATTGAAATTAAATTAGTAAACTTAGCCTTGAGATTAAATAATCTAATAAAATAAGTGAGATGAAATAATCAATTCTTTTGTGGGACTAGCTAGGATCAAATCTTGAGCTTTAATTTAATCTTGTATTCGAATCCTGAAAACCAAACATGATATTACTTGAAATAGCTAACGCTTAATTCATTCAACTTAAAAACTAAACACCCCTTACATTTAGTTTTATGTGAAACCGTTCCATCACCCATAATAATCACGCTTAATTCATTCAACTTAAAAACTAAACACCCCTTAGATTTAGTTTTATGCGAAACCATTACATCACCCATAAAAAAAAAAAAGTATGTTGTGAAACCATTGACCATAAGAAACACTATTTTGTAAATCCCAAGAGGTTAGATTTGTTTGCGGATTTGTGATTATGAAGTATGTTTAATTAGTCTTTTTATTTAAGTGGCCTCACCTTTTTTTTTCCTGTAGTACAGGCAATTATCACAAGTTTAAAATTCAATTTCTAAGAAGATTTGGTCTACAGAATTTGCTCTTCTGCTAATAAATGATAAAGATTTATCTTTAAAATTAAACAATCTTTAGACAGACTATTTACTTAAATATAGTGTTTTCTATTTATATAGTCTGTAATCTATATATTTGATTTAAATATATTGTTTTATTGTGATTTTAAATTGTACATATGCATAATAAAATGTTATTATAATCTAAACTTTCAAGTTAAATTTTCGTTATTTTCCTAACTCTTTTGCGCTATCGATATGCAATATTGATATATCCAGACATAAGAACGCATAAAATAACACATGCTCCTATCAAAGTGATAATAAATTATGTCTAATTTATATTTTATTTAACGGTCTCACATAAAATCAATTTTAATATGAATAATATACATTAAAATAAGCCTATTTCACATGAAAATAGAATTTGTAAAGTCACGCGAAAAGAATAACCCAAATATAGATATATATTGAAAGAAGTATTGGAGAAGGCAATCCCTGATGATATATATATAATGTAGCTGAATCTACATTTCCATCTTTATCAACAAAACATTGATTTGTACATAGCCTAGCTATATTCGTCGCTTTTATAAAAAAAGAAAATATAAATAGTACTCCCTCCGTTCCGATTTTTACAACTCTGAGATGACACATGATTTAAGAAAAATATATTTTTTTAAATAAAATAATGATATATAAATAAATGTGTGAAAAGTTTTGTAAATATGTACGCAAATCGATATTTTCTTTTTAAATAATGTATAAATTAATTTGAAATAACTCAAAATAAAAAATATACAAATTAATTAGAGTAATGTATAAATTAATTTGAAATAACTCAAAATAAAAAATATGCAAATTAATTAGAGACGCAGTGAATACAAGTTTGAAGTGAATAATTGAGGAGGAGGCTGGTGCACATGAATACCCCAATTTACTGCACATAAAACCCTACCCTTACTCTTATGATTAGCAAACAGTTGTGCAGAATCCCCCCAATCTCTGCATTCTGCACCCCTTCTGACAGAAAACTGTGTCAACATCTTATTCGAGTGAAATATAAATCGAATCGTCCCAAAAAGCAAAAATATTTTCATTATTTCCTCGTTTCGCATCCCAATTTTACTTTCGCATATTCAAAATTAAATTTTTTTATACTTATAAAAATTAATAAAGTATATTTTTTTTATTTTATTATTTAATTTTATACTCATATACTCATTTTTTTTTAATTCACGTTGTTAAAACTACTTATGAAAGTAATCCTCAGAAAGAGGGAGTATTACCTACTGTCAAGTACTACTTTTATAGTGTTTTGGGCCTGTGAATCAAGAAAAAATAAATATATAAGTATAAAATTAAATAATAAAATAAGAAAATGTATTTTATTCTCTTGTCAGTATAAAAATTTTATTTTTAGTTATGTGAAAATAGAATTAAGACGTTCAAACAAAATAAGTGTGAAATTAATCTTGAAACAGAAAGAACATTAAGGGCTCATTTGGTTCGTAAGATAAAACTATATATCCGTCGAAAATATGCATGTTTTCGACGGATAGATAGTTTTATCTTACGAACCAAATGAATCCTAAGATAATAGATATTCAATGGGAGAGAGAGGGAACAAATATCACCTCCATTAAGTAGAAATTTGCACCCTATGAGACGATACATTTAAAAAAAAAATTAAAATAGTGATATGTGAATAAATATATGTATAAATTTGTAAATGTGCACATAAATTAATATTTTTTTATTAATTGTGTGGAATGTCAAATTAAGAAAGCGTGAAAATTTGCATGGAGGGGATAGTAATTAACTTTCACAATATTTCAACAAATGTTTATCCCACCTAAAATTCAATCCTGCTTTGACAGATGCACGTTATAGATATACGTACACTACATTTATATATTTCCACCACCTGTCCTGTGTGTTTTATGAGTAAGGCTGCATGCCTATATAGTCTACATATACATATATATATATAGATATAGAGAGAGAGAGAGGTTGGTTAGGTGTAAATACATGTTCATCCCTTTCCTAGCTGCCCACATGACAATGCCTTGAATATCACTGTTGAGAAATGTGACACTTCCCTATTTTTGTTCCCTCAATCATTTCTCCATCTGCTATAAAATCCCTTCCTCCATTCATCACTCTTCTCTCAACTCATCTCTCTCTCTCCTTCAATTTTCA
Source organism: Prunella vulgaris (assembly GCA_026898435.1). Taxonomy (NCBI): domain Eukaryota; kingdom Viridiplantae; phylum Streptophyta; class Magnoliopsida; order Lamiales; family Lamiaceae; genus Prunella; species Prunella vulgaris. The sequence goes on from JAPKLY010000100.1 coordinate 176,335, forward strand.
ATTTTATTTCTAGCTATTCTCTCTCTTGAGTTAATAAAATAGTTGCAATAAATTATTCACCCTTTATATATATTCTATATATCATATTTTAGATTACTAGGGTTTATGCAGAGAAGTCAACAGGAGGAACAAGTGAAGCTGCCAGCATGATCTATGTTGGGATAATTTTTGAATGAAAATTAATTAATAAAATAAAAAAGAAGAAAATTGTGACAAAATAGGTCATGCTCTGACAGCATCACTCCTTCCTCAATGGAGACATCCTTCATCTCATCTACACTCAAATGTTCAAATGTAAGTAAATTAACCATCCAATCCCTACAACACATTCTCTCTACTTCTTTTATATATGTATTTATATTTACTTTTTACCCCTTTTTATTTTGGTAATATTTTCTCATTCTTGTGTGAATTAGGTAAATTTGATATGTGGTTTCCTTTTTTTTTTTCTTCTTGCGGTTGGATAAGGGTTTTGATTTTCATGCAGGTGGAATTTTGGAGTGCTTATTAATGGTATCACCAATCACTCCTTCATAATCTTATTTACTAATTATCAAATTGAAGATAAGAGCGTATTGTATGGAAATAGTTCATGATAAGTTTATCGTAAAATTGACTCAATATATCGAATATATAATTAAGTGTATCAAAAGCTAAAGTTAATATATAAATTTTATTGACTTAACTTTTAATATATTTGATAACCCTAATTAAATATTTTATATTTTAAAATTTGTTCATAATATGTTTATTATGAAACATACTTTGCCATAGAAGATATAATTAAATGGATCTTTCTCAGGATTGATTAAATTAACTTTCTTTACCCATGCTATTTTATTTGTAACTGAAATCAAAATGTATATTGACTTGGCCAGTGGAAGTCAGTGGATTACTTTGTCATTTCACATAAAATTTACATGTCATTTGAATATTAGGAAAGTGGATGCGCAATCAAAATTATTGTGCCCATCAACTTGTTTCCTTATCTTAATTTGCTTGACTTTTCAAAATATGTAAAGTTCAAGGTTCAATTTTGTATGAAAAATGAATTATGATAAATATATCAACCCGTTTGCTGTTAAATTTTTAATCAGGTGTATTAAATTTTTTTATTAAATATATTAAAAAATTGGATCTATAATATTTTGTTATAATTATTACGTTTCTTCATTTCGTCTGACATTTATTTTTTATCCCCTTTATAAAATTTACTATTTTTTTTTATTTTATTATTTTTACACTATTTTCATTATTTTTTATTTTTTTTAATTTTATCTTAATTGTGTACAAAAAAAATAATGAGCAACATACAACAGGATAGAGGAAGTATAAAATTTTATTGACAAAACTTTTGATACCCTGGTAAATATTTTGATACACTAAATTAAATATTTAATATTTTATAATATATTTATCATAACCATTATTATATAAAATCTACCCTTATTCGTTAGAGCAATATATGAACAACAAATCAACACAAAATATTAAACTTATTTTTTTTAATAATCAAAGAAATTATATATGCATATTCTTCAATTACATTCTCCGTATACACCATCCTTAAAGTGTGGATATCTTTCTCCAGTATCAAGTCGAAAATAAAAATAAAATTTAAGAGAGAAAATTTTGAAAAAGAGAATTTGTGTGGAAGGATTTCAGGATCAACTGATCCATAGTTTTGATAAAAAATTGTACAAACTTGAATTCATGTGAATTAAGTTTTGTAAACTCTTACTATTATGTGTATATAATTATATCTCTATTATGCATATATATAATTGTTATGCATATATAATACTATTAAAAAATTAAATATATCTTTATAAAATTAATAATATATATCTTAATATTATATAAAGGCGAAGTTCTGAAATCAACCAGAATGCTCGATTTCGAATTTTCTCTATTTTCATTCATTCTGGCATTAAGAATTAATCTCGACCTTATAATTTAAGTGTTTTAATCTTGAACGTACATTTTATATTTTATAAATA
>JAPKLY010000100.1:191606-237217 GCA_026898435.1 Prunella vulgaris
TCCAACCAGTTTTCGACCTTTCAAAATTACTTATTTAATCCTTAAAAATTAATAAAGATAACGTTAGTCGTAATCATGTATCTTTTAAAAAAAATTCTAGATTAAAGGAACGTAAAAAATTATTCCGACCCAACTCCGTCAAAAAAATTCTATTGCAAGTGCTATTTTTAATAAATTTAGATAAATATCCGATTTTTCAAAATACTAGTTATTTTACTAGTAAAAATTAAAAAGATAACGTCAATCAAATTTTTTACATATGCATAGTAGTTTTTAGGTAAAAATAATCTAAGAAGTAGTTCCGATCAAACTCTGTCACCAAAAAAATTACTATATATGCTATTGCTAAAAAAATTGAACGAACTCCGACCAGTTTCCGACCTTTCAAGATTACTTATTTAATCCTTAAAAATTAAAAAAGATATTTTTAGTCGTAATCATGTATCTTTTAAATTTTTTCTACACTAAAGGAACGTAAAAAATCATTCCGACCCAACTCCGTCAAAAAAAATACTAGTGCAAATGATATTTTTAATGAATTTGTAGAAATATCCGACTTTTAAAAATATTCGTTATTTTACTAGTAAAAATTAAAAAGATAATGTCAATTAAAATTCTACATATGCATAGTATTTTTTAAGTAAAAATAATATAAAAATTAGTTTCGACCTTAACTCCGTCACAATTTTTTTTTTACTAAATATGCTATTTCTAAAAAAATTGACCGGACTCCGACCAGTTTCCGACCTTTCAAGAATACTTATTTAATTCTTAATAATTAATAAAGATAATATTATTCGTAATCATGTTATTTTTAAAAAAATTTAGGTTAAAGGAACGTAAAAAATCAATCCGACCCAACTCCGTAAAAAAATACTATAATTAAAAGTATATTAGTCACTTATTTTAATTTGGTGTAAGAAATGAAATAGGAAAAAGATTAGGGGTGAAAAAAAATATATTAAAAAAGGAAATGAGAATTAAGGGTATATTGGTCACTTATTTTTAAAAAAAGGCCAAAAAAGAGTTTTTATAAATTTGTGGACAAAAAAGAGTTTGCACCATAAAAAAAGGCTAAAATTTATAGTTTTCTCAAACTTAATTACTCCACCGTCTAATAGGAATTTGCACCCTACGGGACGACATATTTTAAATAAATATATATTTTATATATAAAATAATGACATATGAATAAACATGTGTATAGCTTTGTGAGTGTGCACGTAAATCAATATTTTTTTTTAGTAGTCTGTAAATTTGTGTGGGACGTTCAAATAAGAAAAATATGCAATAAATTCCTATGAGACAGAGGGAGTATAATATATAAGTGCTCCACACCACACACCCATATATATATATTTACATATAAAATTGATTTATTATATGTATTTATTGATATTATTAGATATATTTATTAATATTATAATATTTTATGTTGCGATATTAGTTTATAAGTTTAATAATATTAATAAATACATATATTAATACTTATTAATTTTATAATATAAATAAATTTCATTGGGAGAGTTTGTAATATATATTTTTCGAGTTATTCTTCCATATGAATTGTATTAATTTCTGGTATCATGTTGATTTTTTTTAGATGGAGGTGGTATTCATTATTTGAGTAAAAGGGTACTCAAAACTCAAAATTTACACACAGTTTATAACAAGCTGACAACAGAATATGAGACAAAACATTAGAATTTGATAGAAAAAATAAGGAAAAATTATAATATAATTTATAAAATAACGTTAAGTATAAATTGATTCTTAAATAAAAAATGTATTTTTATGTAAAAAAAAAAAATTATGCATCTGTACAAATATTTTGAACCAATATTTTAAATGCCCAAAAACATAATCTAATGAGCAATCATAAAAAGGGTTACAAAAAAAAAAAAAAAGACTCAAAAATCTTATGCAAATGGCTCTTGGGTTCCTATATATTCCAATCTGAGAAAGTATATTTGTTAAAGCTCATTCATGCCCCATTTATTTCTGAAAAAGCTTTGTTTGCATTGAAAATAACTTCATTTCTCATACATTCCACAAAATTCAAATGCCTTACTCTTCCTATATATCCGTTCCAAACAAGTCGGCATGATGGAAAATATGATAAGACGCCATATATGTACATTGTTGTCTATATATATATATTATCTCAAATTTGTCTTGCAAACTCAAACAAAAAAACAAGTGTTGGATGCTAATTTCTTCTTCTTTTCCACATTGATCAATTCCCATTTTGAAGTATATTGTTTTTGTTGGTAGCTTCATTTTTAAAACTTTTCACACAATGGCTTGTGCCTTCCTAGGTGTGTACGTAGCTTCTCCATATCCTCGAACATGCTTTGTTTTGTCCTCCACACTCTTAGTCAGCCTCTTCAAATCTTATTTTACTCTTGTAAGGTGTAGATACTCATAGGTGAGGGAGTCCACTTCCATCGATCATTTGTATCTTTATCTAGTTTGATCCTGTGGAGAGAAAACATAATATTGTTAGTCATATCGATCAACAATCAATTTCTTCATCCTCCCACTTTCCATCTTGCAAACTCTCCCTCCTTCCCTTAGCCCTGGAAATTTTAATTTCTTTCAATTGGTTGAACTAACTTGTAGAGACATATATAATCAATATTCATTTAACATGAGGATCAATTGAAAAATTATAATATGGCCTCATCGATCGATCTTTGATACATATATATTTTGGAATCTTTCAAGGCCTGCCTAGCAAACTCAATCTATCAAATGAATGTTCACTAATTTGGTTACAATCGATCAATCAGTGGTGATGAATTTAGTACATGCATATATAATTAGTAGATCAACCCAAACACATAAATGAAGGGTTGCTTGCATTGCCCAATTAATTAATTAATTAATGATATATATATATATCAGAAATAAATTAAAAATGCAGGTAGCAATGCAAGAAAGCCCTCCATTTATTTTAAGAAATAAATTGTTGGAGTTGAATTGCTTATTATATATAATAATCATCACAACAAATTGAATTAATATAACCAAATGAGTAAACATTACTTGTGAATTTGAGTTTAGTTGCTTGATCGATCGCCATTCCTCCCCTCTCAAGAAACACACACGACTGTGTGTGTATAGATGAGCAGAGAAACAAGTCTATTATTTTAAATTAAATGTCTAAGATTTTTTTAAAAAAAAGGGACTTCTTATAGCTGATAAATAAGGGTCCAAAGAAATATGCCAAACTAGTCTACGTCTACTTTTATTAATTTTGGTTGGGATCGTTTTTTTTTTTAATAAATACGATAAGCCTAATTTTATATTTTAAAAAGGTTGAGCCTTTACAAAAGACTTTTTAAGGTCAACATGCCCCACGATTAAATCCATGTGCAATTTATAGTAATACATAAACTCGTGAATTTTATGGAATGACAAATAATATTAGAAAAATATTTATTTTTTGAAATTATGTAAATTAGTTATTACAACAATAGTACCGAATATCACCACTTAATTCTATATAAATACACCACCTTTTATGATTTTGATATTCGGTACCATTAACACAGTTTTTTCAAGTCCCTCTTGAATATGGTGGAAAACGTTTTTTTCCATAGTATTTCTCATTCAAAAAATATTTTTTAATATAAAATTTTATTATTTTTTATATATATAATATATGATGTGGAAAAAATAAAATATAAAAAAATAATTTCACACATGTACGCAGGCGTGACAACATTTCACGCGCTCTGGCGAGACACGTCATCAGTTGCTGGCCGGAAAAAAAAAGTGTATCGAATTGAAACTCTTTTAAAGGTTGGGATTTTTTTATAATAATCGTGAACTCAGGATTAAATTGAAAGTTGAGTAAAATGTGGTGTATTTATATAGAATTAACCAAAAAAGTATTTCACACGTGTACGCCAGCGTGACAACATTTCACGCTCTCCGGCAAGACACGTCATCAGTTGCTGGCCGGAAAAAAAAAGTATCGAATTGAAACTTTTTAAAAAGTTGGAATTTTTTACAATAATCGTGAAGCTCAGGATTAAATTGAAGGTTAAGTAAAAGGTGTTGTATTTATATAGAATTAACCATTAATATTATTGTATTTTTATGTATATTGACCTTCAATCTTGTTGGATCCATGTATCACGAAGAATCTGATCTTTTTGGGGGATAAACTCGGGTTCCATCAGACCCTAGTTTGATGATATATAAGATTTAAACATATTATAATAATTCTCGTCACAACAAAACCTAATAAAAAACTTATTAAAAATTACAATTGAATCTAATACTTTTGATTAGATTTTGTATGAAAATAGTTTATAATAAATTTATCATATAAGTGTTTTAATAGTATCGAATATTGATCAAGAATATCAAAAAAATGTATTAAGAGTATAAAAAACTTCAGTAAAAAAATCAATAACAATTAAAATATAACACCACTTACCCAATTTTCCTATTAAAATTTTTGACACTCTTATTTTATAATAAATATTTTTTTGCAAAATTCTACCAATACCTATATATATACGACATTTAAATATTTTCCAACTAGAAGCTCGAATGGGGACATTCCCATTCCTAGAGAAAAAGCACGCACTAACAACTACGTGGAAATTTCGTTACATTACATGTGAACGCGTCCTTCAGTTCTGACTGCCGTTGAATTAAGCCCTTTTGATTTTGTTCTTTTCCTCAATAACAAAATATGTCGCATTCTTTTTTACCTACAAAATGTGGAACTCTATGCTCATTTTGTAACAAAATTAAATTATATATATATATATATACACATTTAATTGGTTTAATATTATAATTTATATCCATATGACTCTAATAATTAAAACTTCACTATTTATTTCATGAGGCTATGTGTTCGAGTTACCGGGAGGATCTATTAAGGGCCTGCACCGGGCTTCAGCCCAGTGCAAGCGCAAAATAGTTCAATATACGTATATGTCTAAATATATTATTTTGCAAAATAAGTCCACCCACAAAATTTTAAAAAGCCAACTACTTGCAACTTTTATAATTATTGGGTCAAGTTCTTTTGTTGAATTGTAGACTCTCAACATCATATATTTCTTTATATTTGCTATGATATGATTTTAGATTGAATTTGTACAAATATATTTAATTTTTATCCTATATGTTGAATTCATATTCAATATCAAAATTTATTGTTATTAAAATATATGTTAATATTTTTATACCAAAATTCATTAGTGGGTTTTTACTACCTAAATTTTAAATCTTATTAAATTTTGTATTCAATTAATAACTACTGAAATAGTGTATGTCATGCAATTTTCAATTTAAGGACCTGAAGTATGAAATTTAAGTAAATAATTTATATAATAATTTTATCGTATAGTTCAAAATGATATCAATGATCTCATTATAGTATCAAAAGAACACCTATTTAAAAAAATAGTGTTCACTATAAAAAAAAAAAACATTGCTATAAAATTCATCAAATATGACTATAAAATTTCCAATAAAACAATTTTTCATTGGGTATTATCTATGAATTTATCTAAACTTTTTTTATTATAAAGGTATTTTATTTCATACCTACAAATGGTTTACATATAAAAATTTTGTAGGTAAATTGCTTATAGATAATTTTTTATTGATATTTTGTTTGTAGTTTATTAATTACCTATAACTTTTTTTTTTTGGCAAATTGAATTGATTTTGTAGGCAAATTATTCGTGGATTAATAAGGAATGGAGATGTTTATATAATAATAAAATATGAATTTTTGTAGGCAAATTGTTAGCAATTCCACAGTAAAAATTGTAGGCAGTTTTTTATTTTCTTGTAGTGATTGTTTAAAATATTCATACAAAATGCAAATGGTAAAATTTATTCTTAATATACTATTCATAAAATTTAACGAGTCAAGTAATTACGCTCATCCCACCCTACTCCTAAATTATGGATCCGCCCCTGGAGTTACCGTTGGACCGAGCTGACTATTTTATATTCTGCGATTTTAATTTATTTTTATTGGCAAAACTTTTTTTTTTTCAAAACTGAAATGAGCATATTAATTTTAACAATCTAAAATTATACATTTTTGGATTGCTGATCCAATCACAGAAGGAAAATCTAGTGCACCCCAAACTCTTTACATCAAATTAACCCCAATTTAGTTTTAATTCATCATAATCCATTAATAATATCACAAAAAAAAAGGCATCATTTCTTCTTTCTTTTCGGTAATAATTAACAAGCAATTTTAAACTCTTGGAGCTAATGATAACGCAGGCAAGTTATTTGTGGCTATAGGCAACTCTACTAAAGAGTGCACATGGACTTTTCCAATTCTAAAGAAAAGTCAATTGTTATAATATACAACACTACTATATATTTATTATATAGCAATAATATTTGTATATGATCATCTTCAAAATATATAGGATAATTGATAACTACATGGATGGAAGCAATAAGACCATAAGTCGTTGAATTGTTGTATGTACAAGTACACATGCATCTACATAAGTTTTAAAACTGACATTAGGATCGATGCATGTTACTTACAATCTCGGGATTAATACCAAAATCGTTCCATAACTTTTTAACTTTTTCGATTTGGTCTCATAATTATGTAATATTTCAATTTAATCTCATAACAATTCAAATCTAACTAAATTAGTCTCATAACCATGTAATGTTTCAATTTAGTCTCGTAACAATTCAAATATAACCAAATTAGTTATGAGACTAAATTGAAACATTACATAGTTATGAGACTTATTTAGTTAGATTTGAATTGTTATGGGATTAAATTGAAACATTTCATAGTTATAGGACTAATTTGGTTAGATTTGAATTGTTATGAGACTAAATTAAAATATTGCATAGTTATAGGACCAAATCGAAAAATTGGAAAAATTATGGGACAATTTTGGTATTAATCCCTACAATCTCTATTAGTTAGCTTCTAATTTTTTGTTTTAATTTCTTTTCCCAAAATTGGTTCGAATTAATAGCCTTTGAAAAAATGATTCTTCATGAATAATCATTCTTAAAAAATTACACAAAAAACAAATTATTTGCTTGATATAATTGATTTACATGCAATTATTTGATAATTTACAAATAATTAAAATACAATGTCAAAAAAATCAGATTTTAAATGCACAAAATATTTAAAATATTTAAGCTATAATTCCAAAAACAGAAATTTGAAACCAGAAAACTATCGGGATAATATAGATATAGGACGACGATCAATTATAGAGCGTAAATTATGTTGGGTTTGAGCTTTGTTAAAATAAAAGGGTTTCTTTTTTAATCTCACATCTTTTATAATTAAAAGTGAAAAGACTTTCTAATGCTATTTAAGAAGGCTAGGTGCTTTGTTTATAAGTGCACACGGCACCTTGATCTTGTATTTGACTCATGCAATTGTCTTTTTATCTTTAGTTTATCTTTAACATTTCTTATAAATTGTTCAAGGAGATGGTCTCTTAACCATTTGATATTTGGAATAAATGTTTTGTCCAATGTAGATTCCTCAGCTCTAGACTCATTAAGTCTATCTGTTGAAATATTTCAGAAGGTGCAACATTATCTTAATTTTGTTCCTCAATTATATGGTTCTCTGTATTGGCCATCTCTCTATAGCTATTGTCATTTCACCTTTATCATTTAATTCAAAGATATATTGATACATGATTGTAAGGTTGTAGCTATAGAGTTGTACTTATCATGTAGATTTTCATTCAACTCTTCAATTTTATATGTTGCTCATTAAAAATAATTAACATGAGTTGATTCTTCTACCATATAGATCTCACTCTGAATATTTTGATTACTAACACTCTAAATATTTTGCTTAGAGTCAAATATTTTTAGATATTCGTTTTCTTATTGTTAGGATATCCTTTGGGACCAACACTTATTATTCAGAATGCATGTAGCATTTGCATCTAAGTTCATAAAAACACTATATTTGGAGTTTTTTCTTTCCATAATTCATAAGGATCCTTGTTGTAGTTTTTTCTTACCAAACATCTATTTTTAGTATAATATGCTGCTTTAATTGCTTCAACCCAAAATCTTTTTGGTATGTGAGCTTATGTGATTATTGTCTTGCAGTTTCTTTGAGTGACATGTTCTTCCTTTCAGCTACTTCATTTTATTGAGGGGTTCTTGCAGCTGAATACTCATGATGTATTTCATGTATTGGATGAAGTTCCTCAATAACTTAATTTGTGAATTCAGTAGCTCTATCAAATCTAATTTTCAAAAGTTTTATATTCTTTTCATTTTGAATTATTTTCATCAACTCAAGTAGCCTCCAATCCATAGAGTTTCACTTTTCTTTCTTAAAAATATTATCCAAGAATATCTTGAGTAATTATGTACAAGTACAAGAGTATACTTATTTCCATTGATATTTACAGGTTCAATAGGTTCAAATAAATCCATATATAGTAGTTCCAAAATCCTTGAAATTCTTGTATAGATTTTGCTTTTTAGCGACTTCCTTGTTTGTTTGCCTTTTAGGCATACATCACACAAATGTTCCTTCCTGATAATTTCATTATTATCTTGAAATTGATGTGATTCATCCTTTTGTGTCATTGGCAACTAGTTTCAGTAGAGATATCTGCTATAAAGCAAGTAGTCTCTAATATTAAATCTCATTCAACTATGTATACATTCCCTTGTAGAGAAGAGTCAATACGCAGTAAGAGAGCCAAAGTATCTAAGACTTTTGGACCTGACTTCATCACCTATGTGTTGGAAGATAAACCCAGAACTATTCACGAAGCTCTGTCACGTCAAGATGCAACACTCTGGAAAGAAGCTATTATTAGTGAAATAGATTCATTACTACAAAATCATATATGGGAGTTGTTGACCTCCCAAAAGATTGCAAGACCTTAGGATGTAAATGGATCCTAAAAAAAACACAAGGCAAATGGGTCTATTGATAAGTATAAAGTCTTTTTGGTTATAAAGTTTTTTAAGTAAAAATAAGGATATGATTTCTTTGACACCTATTCACCTGTAATAAGGATTACTTTCATTCAATTCTTAATCGTGATTGGTGCTTTGCACTATCTCGAGATATATCAAATAGATGTAAAAACTGCATTTCTGAATGGGGAAATGAATGTAGAAGTCTATATGGATCAACCAGAAGATTTTATTGCACCTAGTAAGGAAAAGAAAGTGTGCAAACTTGTACGATCTCTGTATGGGCTTAAATAAGCACCTGAAATTTGATGACATAATGTTATCAAATAGTTTTCATATTAATGGGTGTGACAAGCAGGGATGGACACACATTGAGGTAAGGTGGGGCAAGAGCCTCACTTGAATTTTTTGTATGAAATACCACATATACCCTCAAAAAAATATAAAAATTACAAAATTAATACTTAAACTAAAATTAAGAATTTCAATTCCCCAAAACCAAATGTAACTCATACTTGAAATTCTCAAATCTCTCGTTGATATCGTGTGAAGGTCTTTTATACTGTCATTATTGTGCAGTTACATGAGCTAAATAGTAAATTCAATGACGTAAATACTAATTTGTTGCTTTGTGTGCTTGTTTAAATTCGTTCAACTCTTTTTCAGCTTTCAACGTAGAGAAGTTAGTTCATTTATCAAAATTTTATCCAAACAAATTGCAAGGTGTTGAGATATTGGTATTGCCGGACCAACTTGAGAATTTTATTATGGATATGCATTCAAATGTTGATAGCTCAAATAATAGTTCAAACTGTAAGGAATGGAGCATACTCATTAATTTATAAGCTTATAACAATTGTCTTGGTTTTGCTAGTTACTACAGTGGAAAGACTCTTTTCAGCTATGAATATTGTGAAGAATTGGCTTCGCAACTGAATGGGTGATTTGTGAATAAATGATAATTTAATGGTGTATATTTAGAAGGAAGTATTAAATTATGTATCTAATAAAACTATAATTCGTAGATTCCAAAGCATGGCAAACCATCGTGGTCAATTGTAATTCAAAATTTTAATTAAATATAAGTTTTTTTAAAATTTTATATATGGTCTTTTAATTTATTCTTCAAAAATATGTGTGCCTTGACTTGATTAAATTCATGTGTCCGCCCTTGGTGACAAGTGCGTAAATGTAAAAGATATATTGAAATGTTTAATTATAGTATGTCTTTATGTAGATGACATCCTAAAAATGAGTAAAGATCATGATCAACTCAGCAGTACGAAACGCATATTGAGTCGTAACTTCGACATAAAGACATGGGTGAGACAAATGTGATTCTAGGAATTAAGATCAATAGAACCTCAAGTGGAATTTCTTTGGCTCAAGAAAGTGTTAAAAAAGTTTAATGCATTCGATGATCCACGTACAAAAGTACCCATAGAACTCATTGTACATTTGAGTAAAAATAGAGGTTCTTCAGTGGATCAATTGGAATATGCAAGAATCATAGAAAGTGTGATGCATACAACTAATTGTACACGTCCGGACATTGCATGCTCAATGAATAAATTGAGTCGCTATATGAGTAATCCAAGTGCTGAGCATTGGAAAGCTCTCAAAAGCGTGTTAACATACTTAAAGTATATAATCGATTATGGGCTTCACTACACTAGGTATCCAATTGTACTAGAAGGGAATAGCGATGTCATTTGGATATATTTTCACTATTTGAAGAGCAGTTGTGTCCTGAAAATCCATTAAACAGATGTGTATAGTTCGTTCCACTATAGAATCAGAGTTCATAGCTTTAGATAAGGTTATGAAGAAAAAGAATGGCTTCAAAATTTTCTTGAAGATATTCCATGTTGAAAAAAGTCAATACCATCATTTGTGGTACATTGTGATTGTCAAGCTGCTATTGGTAGAGCATTGAGCAACATGTATAACAAAAAGTCGAGACATATACGTCGTCGATATAATACTGTTAGATATTAGATTTCAAAAGAAGTTATGTCTATTGATTATGTAAAATCAAAAGATAATAGCGGATCCACTTACAAAAGCAATTATAATCGAGATAAAAATATAAGATGCTAGAATGAATGAGTTTAAAATCCACAAAATAAATTGAAACAGTGGTAACCCAATCTTGATGACTAGAGATCCCAAGATCTTGGTTCAATCGGACAACTAAGCTATGGACATTCGGGTGAGTTCACTTGGTAATATGACCATTCCTTAGAGAGCACAACACCAAGTGTAGAAACACGAAATTTATGGTGTAGGCTAAGTTTTTTACTTCTAATAAATTCTCAAACCTTGTGCAGGTAGACTATGACGGGATACTTTGAGTAGGAGTTTACCTATATAAGTAAGAAGTGTGGTCTGTTTCGACAGATACTTATGAATTAAAGAGTGTCCAAGATCGAGACAGACAAAATGTGACAACAAAAGGCATTTGAGATCTGGTTTTGTTGGCATTGTTGTCTTAGTGTATACTATGGTAGAATAGTTCAAGGCATCGCGTCCACTAGGCTGTGTGTATACTCGATAGAGTTTGACTACATAATGTTCAAAGCTCAAGCTATCTCTCCGAAAGAAATCAGGTCTCTAGTGAACTGAACTGTAATTTACATAACTATAGACTTAATTTTAACTCATGTGGGGGATTATTGGGAAATTGGCTTATATTATTTATTTATCATTAAATGAGATTAGGTAACACTCATCTTTGATAATTTAAATAATCGTTAAAATTTAATTTCTGGGAAATCAAATATTGTAGGATCGATCTAATCACGGAGTAGATGATTGTGGCATATTTAAAATCTCAAAACCGAATTTCAATGAGTGAGAAACTAATATGCGAAGTTGAAACGTTACAAACATTTTAATAGAATTAAAATATTGAAGTTTGAATAATTACTCAAAGGTTAATTATCCCATATTGAAAAATGAGAGAAGTTGTTAAATCCTAATTAATGAAAAGAAGTTAAGTTAATTCCAAAACTAAGGTTCTAAAGAATACTCCTACGGACCACACACGCACGCTGCTGCCGGTCGAGCCAAGCTTGTGCCCGTGGTCTATGGTCTTTGGATCTTGGCAATTAGACTTTGTGTGGAATTTAGAATTTGGGTTTGATTTATATACCTTTTGGGTCATCGAAATCATGGCCCACTTATCGTGATAATACTAAAAGCTTTGTCTGGTAGCCTATCAGTGTGGTTAGATAAGTGGACTAATCAACTTGATTGGTGAAAGACAAAAGGAAAGATTGTGACTAAAGCATACTGATGAGTCTGATTTCGGGGTATTAGAAAGACAACGCGAGACTTAAGGGTGCTGGAATTTCAGCACATGCATTGGAGTCAACGAATGTGGACGAGAAGTTATCCAAATACGTGAGTGTTTCAAAGAAAAATTCAGAGCAACTCTAAAAATTACAAACCCTAAATTTTATCTCCCATTATGGTTGTTGATGGTCATTTATTTCGGGGAACCCCTGCATTAAGTGGCTTGAGGCCTATATATATATAGGGCATGCATGCATGTTTTTAGAACACATAAAACATTTTGTTTACGGCATGCTGGCATACTATTCATACACTCATTCTCATTTTTAGTCTAGTAAATTCTTTCTACGCTATTTAGTTCGTTGGTGCTTTTGTACGTAGTGGTGCAACTCATACAAAAGACGAAGTCATTTTATCTCTTGTAGCATCACGTTAAACTGTGTGCACTAGTCGGGATGTGTTCGTTTTGTGAGAAAATATTTCATCTTGACTCGACTTTTTCATGATCATGTTTCATCTGATCGTGCAGTACGTGATAGAAGACTTGTCATTACAAGAAACAGTTGGAGTTGAAGTTTCATACCATCCAAGAAGATCATGTAATATCTTTATTTTTTCTTGTGTGTTATTTTCGACTTATTTTCTTATTTTGCAATATCAATTTACTTCTCACATATCTTCTTTCATCATTTCCATCATTATTTCTTAAAATCTTACGCATTGCGGAGGTCAAGGAAGATCAACACAGATATCAATCATATTTTTTCGCCCTTTGTTCAACTGATTAGAATCAAACGATGCATAATTGTTCGATCAATGTAAATTAAACAATAGTCATGCGTTGAGCTAAACCTGAACGTCCATCTCTTCTCTACATTACTTCTTACCACATTTTTGTTAAATTCTATAACAAAATTGATGAAGAGAGGCAAGGGAGAAGATAAAAGATACCCACATAATGATGCTTGTATTTTAATACTTTCAACTCAAGTAATCCGTTGAGCGTAGATTTTATTTTTAAATTACAAAATGATTTATAAAATTGGCATTACCCACAAATTGATTCTATACGGTAAAAAAAATACATGCAGAAAAAATTTATACTTTTATCAAATATTGTAAACTAATTTATAAATATACTTTTAAATATCCCTTATTTTCTAATTAAAAAAAACGCATAGCATCACTTTGTATGTTAAGTAGTGGACTCTGTGTACTAATGTTCTCGTGAACTTGCATTTGTTGAATTTACAAATCAGCAGTACAATAACACCCAATTCACAAAAGACTATCCAGTAAAAAAGAATGACACTTTCTTACCTGCACAAAACAAACTTTTATGAACCCACGAGGCCACAAGTATGTCTTTGTTATACATATCAATTATCACCATTTAATATATATTTAACGCCTTTTTAACAGTAATATTGATATGCTAAATAGTTATTCATATGCATAATATTGATAATTAAAAAACTCATTCACAGAACCTACTCTATACACAGTTATTGCCCGCATGATGCACTTTTTTAGGATTGAAAAAACTAACCTAAAATTGAGAAAGAAATAAATGGGCAAAAGGAATTGTAGCAACCCTCTCGACAAGGCACAAGATTTAACATCAGGGAAGCAACTTCGGCCCACAAACAACATACACAATATTTTCAAGCGTCTACATCTGAATACACATCCCTAAATACATCTAAAAATGCACTCAATCTCAAAAATAAATCAGTATTTCAATGCACGTAAAATATTAGGATGTTTAAGCTATGATCGATCCCCAAGAACAGCAGTCTAAAACCAGAAAAATAAATCATGAATATAATTTAGGGGTTCTTTTATTAAAAGGGTCTGCATATTGTAGTACAAGAGACACCATCCTCATCAGCAACTTCCTTTCAATTTCCCATCCAACTGCAATCCAGAAAATCATCATTTCCGACGTCTCTTCTGAGAATCTGGTGTTTACAATTTAAACAGAAATAATCCAGTCTCGTCATCACTGTATATATTTAATTTTGCTTCCAAACAAACATTTGCTTCAAAACTTGTTCGATGGGCAGCTACTGTTTGCTTCAAAATTCTCACACAACTATAAGATCAATTCCTGTCATCAGAATTATTATCAGGTAATTTGGACATCAGCGGATGATCAAGAAAAGGGGAGTTATTATTCATGTCTCAGCACCAGTCTACAACAACTTAGAAATTGGTGTAGCTAAAACAAACTACCATTCCAGAGTGTAAGTTATGCCAAAATGTAGTCTTATGTCAACTATGTTCTCTATAGTAATAAAAAAATTATATTTCAATCTCATTTAACCTTTCAAAAGAAAAACCTTCATTTCCAGATCTTAAAACATATTTGACCACAAACTCTGAATTCAAATATCTAGGTACAAATGATTGGTTTAAGAACGAAAAGCCTATAAGTAGCCCGAGAGAGAGAGATCAAAATTGGAAGGGATTGAACAAGAGTTGGGCCAAACAACCAAGAAAATATCGTCCCCTGCTAACTGGACCTCCACACTCTACAAACACAATGGGTTCAACCTAAAGTTTGCCAACCCATTTCAACTCAAATATTATTACATTATATTGAACTATTCATTTCAATTTCCACCTTTTATTCTGTAAGAAAAACCAATCTATGTAAGTTCAACACTGAGTATATAGAGATAGGAACCCAATGATGGATTTCTTATGGAGCTCAAACCCCAACCTGAAACACTTGTAAATTGTGGCATATTTAAAGTGTTTTATGCTTGTGTTGGGTCTTACAAGAAACCCACCATTGGGCTCTATATGAAACCCATCATCGGGCTCTATATCATTACTCCATTATCTATATATGAAACTGTAGATTAAAACAATACATAGTGAAAATATGTACCCATTAAGACGCATTAGATTGGGCTTAAACTCACCCAGACAACCATTTGTGGCTGTTTGGGACACCCAGCTAATTATCATCCCTATGAGCAAGATACTGCATTCTTTCTCATGGACATCCCCCAAACCAAAAAGGGAAAGGAAAAACTTGCTATTTCAGAAATAATTTGAAAGATACTAAAACTATTAATAAGGTCATTACCCATATATTATGTATTTTGTTGGACTTGCCGGAACAGTAACAACATCCAGTCAGCATAGCCATTTGCACCACTGATTTGGTCCTCCACTAGATTGGTCAGTAGCAAGAAGCCTTCCCTCGGTTGTTCACCCTGCCTCACAAGATGACATTGCTGAAAATATGATAGGTCACTCTCCCTAAATTGATTAAGCATCTTCATCAGCTTTCTTGACATGTCATTGTCTCGTTGTGAAAGGATAACCTGGATTCAAAGATAACAGGAAAGAATTCACGAGAACTCAGTAAGAAGACAGAAGGTCTAACAACCCCATGCTTGAAATTTAAAGACCATGACCAGCTTCAGGAATACGTAGCCAGTACCTAATGTTTAATTGATTCATAGCAAAGATTAAAAAGTAAAAACAATAATGAGACAGCTTTCTTCACCCCAGCCTATCAATATATCTTTAACTGATGCAATAAATAAAAGAGATAAATCATCATATAAGATCAAATGAGCAAACCCATGACTCACAGCAACATTTGGAATTGAGAAATTACTAAATAAATGACCCAAAATTCGTATTTAGATTTGAAATAGATTTTATTTAAAAAAAAAAAAATCCTCTTCAGGGTTTGTAAAACAAACTTGGAAAATGTCACAAGGTCTGCAAGGCCAAAAACCTAGAGCAAAAAGTCCTTGACCACAACCATCTAAGAATTGAAGTACTTACTGAGGCAATTGAGAGTGACTAAAAATTTCTAGCAAATGCAGTTTCGAAGAAGCATAAATTAAGTTTGAAATAAAATTATTCATGCTATATCTATGTTTAAAATGTTTTACTGACGCTAATATAGAAAAGCAAAACCCAAACAAAAATATAATGCATGGATTAGCATAAATACATGTATCTTCACCTAAATTTAAAAGACAATCCACTAAAATATAATAAGTATTTGCAGATAATTGCAATCGTAAACTGATATTTCATTTTACAATTTATATATATATAAAACTCACCTTTGAGAAGTCTGCGGCAAAATCTTCTCCTAGCAAATTCCTAGTTATGTCAGGTGATACAGACCTGCCAAACCATATGACAAAGCGGAGGCCATCATCAAAGATATAAAGAGCTCGGGTGTCCAAGCTCTCTGCAGTTAGTGGTAGCCTCTTTCTGATGTCAAATTCTTCAGTCTGAGCCTGGAAAATGTGGTATGTGATTCACAAATCCAAATCATGTACTCCATCAAAAAGAAACAAGAACAAATAATACTTACTTTTACAAGGAGGTCATCAATACGAAGCAAATTAGGATACAGAAGTTTCAGCAAACTTTTAACTGGCAAGGCCATCATGGTATAAGCAGCTGCACAGCGTTCATCAAGCTGCACATCAGTGGGCCCACCACGGAGAGGTGTTGACTTACACAGTGCTAGGGCATACAAGGGTAAAAATTTTAGTGACTCTGGGTAGATCATCCTTCCAGTTAAGCGATGCTGGACAGCATAAAGATTTCTGTATTCTCTGAGTGCTTTAACAATCCGAAGTTGAACAGCATTTCTCGAGTCTTCCAACTTGGAGGACAAAGTTTTTTCAATTGCTGCATATTAATTAGTGCCATATTAGAATTGGCACAAGTCTGATATTTTATCAAATTAAGTTTTAAAAAAAATGATTTTACTATCTTCTCTTCCTTCTAGCTTCGGATTTCGGAAGGTGGTTAAGGAATGGTGAGACAGACGGAACATTCTTACCTAGCCTGGAGAATAAAGAAATAATCGCTCCAGTGTCAGCCAGCCGGTACATTTCTCCCAGATCTGCAACAACTGGAGCAGCCGCAGTATGTACCCTAATTCGCCGTTCTCCAGAAGATGATGTATATCTTAACAATAGTTAAGGGTTTCTACTTCACTTATGTCTCCAGTTTAGGTCATGAGGGTCATAAAGATGCAGAGTTGCAATTACAGTTAACAGCCATAGAAGGACTATTGAAAGCTTAAATAAATACAAAATAGCATGAAGGAAACACCCACATCTTCATGAGAGAGAAACGGTGGGGTGTTACACAATAATTCTCAACTATTCAAAAGAAAAGGAAGTAGACTAACCTGTGCGTATGGTGGAAGGTACTGAGAAATTAAAACTGACTTGCAGGATATGTGCACAAATGCAAGACACTTACATAAGAGATACAATGACACAAGGATACAACAATGCAACTTGAAAGTACACGGTCTGCGTGGTCAAAAGTGTCTCTTCAAGAGTCAATTGTGCCGCATAAGCTTTATCACAGTCAACAGCAGGAAGTGCAAGTAAGTCTGTAGATCTTAGCATGAAGTTTCCATGATAAGATGTGAAACGCACCCCTACAGAAAAAAAAAATTACAAGCTTGTCACATTAGTAGCTTATCCACTAATGCTCTAGATTGGAGAGGGAGAGACGGAAAATTAAAATAGAAAGCTTTTCCTTCTTTGCAACCTGCTACATGAAAATCTACCTTTTCCACACCTGATCCGCATGACCGCTTCCCATGCAGTCTCTCTACTTAGATCTCTAGTTAGCTCGTGTTTTAACTTATCTTTGTGAATACCGGAACGGAAACTTGGATAATAATAAACCTGACCACCAGTATATTTTGCCAGAGTTCCTATGAAACAATAAAAGATGGCAGTCCAAGTTAAATGTAAACATCACATAGCAACTAGAGGCCCAATTGTACATCAATTAATTGCGTGGTGTTTCAGAAAATTAAGAAGATGATAATACAACCATGAGTTTTTGCATATATATAACTCTCAAGTATCATCATAATGCTCCTATATAATTGATAACCCCAAAAAAAAAACTGACTTCCATGTCCAACTAAGGAAATTGGATCGATTTTCAATAGTATCTTCTAGGAATTATGACTTCTACTGAAGCAGGAATCACAAGACATATTTCATGGTATTAATTGCATTCCTTCCTCTTCTGGAGCACAAGCATGATAGACAGGGTATTCATTCAAGGAATCAGAATTACCAACAAACTGATTATGTAGCATTCCGTCACCTATTACCTTTTTGCTGTGATCTGTTCTGAAGCAAGACGAATAAGAAAACTTTCATGGAGTACATTATATCCAAGCCCCGAAAGAAGAACGGAGTGAACCTCTAAAAGCATTAAGATGGTCTACATGCATAATTTTGCATTTAACAAGTCAATCTCATAACTCCATCCTAATTTTCTCTATATTGGAGAAGCATCATTCTTCCAAATTCACATCATATTCTATCGTCAAAATAGGAAAATTTTGCCATCTTAGATTTTTCTTCCCTAATATTGTTCAACCTAGAGTAAATAGATACTCAATATATTTTAGTCACTTCCACATTGGATGACAATGTACAGACACACATAAAGGACTTCTTGTTCAATCATAAGACATCATAAATGGAATGCCTAGTCAATATTTTTTTTACCTAAAAGTACTATAACTATCATATATTTTGCCACAACTCCTTCCATTAATTAGGTATATAAATACTATACATACAAAAATTCAGCATGTTGCAACAGCCGGTCGCAAACCTAAAAAGGGACTGTCGGTGCTACATAGATGACAGCCAAGTACCATTGAAAAACCAAACACACTACTGGTGTTAAGCATATGACAGCCAACCCTACTGGGACATTGCTCTTTACAGGGGTATTTATTTGTGTATCCGACTCCAACAATTAGCAAAAATGGGCTTTGACGATGATATAATACTCAAAATACAAAACTAATAAGGACACTCATGTAGCCAACACCACAAGTAGTGGGAATGGGTGACGATGATGATGATGATACATAGATTCAAGGATAATGAAAAGTGATGTGCCAAATCATAATTAGAAACATTACTAACAAAACCATTCGATTAGTTCAATTAAAACAAGTATTAAGCATAATAAGACACTTACCTAAGGATGCTATATCTGTGTATTTATCACTAAACGCATATAAATTTACAGCTATCTGATACTTGGTAAAATCGGCAGCCATTTGCTTATAAAATGGGTCTTCTGGTACTCGTAAAGAATGCTCCTTGTCTGACCCATAAACCCGGCTATCATCTCCCCGCAGCCTCAAGCGGCCCACACCAAGGGATGGCAGAGTACTCTGGAAGATCAACAATTTACCACCAAGTTGACTCTGACAGTGGAAATACAAGCTCATTAGACAGAAGGTAAAGGGAAAAGAATTTCCAAGGGTACAGCCAATTAGCAGGAATCAGAAGTTTATGAGAGCAAGTGGGGTAAAATTTTACAGAATTCCCCAATAAACCAACGCTAGAGTTGCTAGTAAAATATAAGGCAGTGGAAATAAAAAATGTAAACACACCATAACCATGAATGCAGCTTTAAGAGCTGGACCAAATGCAGATTCCACATTCAAATTCTCCTGGAACATGGAGGGCAAACTATCAAGAAATGCCTCCACCACACTTCTAGATTCTGACAAGTTGACCAGTAGATCATCGGGCAATGGGACAAATATATCATCCAAATCTGAAACGACCATCATTTGAGGCTGCACCAATGATGACTGATGCAAGAGAATCCACCAAAGATATGTTAAGCAGGTTAGAAATGCCAAGAAATAACTCTTTAGCGTTGATTACCTTCATGTTATAGAAATGTATTGTGCTATCATAAGTTATGAAGCCAATTTGTGTTCGAGTAGAACCAGGCAAGCTGTCCAAACAAGATTTAATAGTTTGGGCCATAACCTGAAACATACAATGCAGAGTAGAATTTATCGAGAAAATACATATGAGACAAGCTGATAAATAGCTTGACAATTGCATGACTAATTGTTTCAAGTAAATAATCCAGTATTTCTATTTCATTCAGTCTGAAGATGACAATTACCCGAGTAATTACGAGATAGTGAAATAATGAAGTTGCTGAAAACAAAAAAGGAAGTTTTAATAGATGCTATATGTTATGGTGGGAGGTCCTTAGTACAAAGCACATGCTGCCAAAAAAAAAGGGGGGTGGGGGGGTGGAGTGAAATTTGTCTTGATGATTTATCCTTCCAAACATTGATTCGTAATATAATATTGAATCCCTCCGTCTCAAGAAAGCTTTCACACTTCCCTTTTTGGTCCATCGGGAAAAAGCTTTCACACCCCTAAAATGGAAAACCCTCCATAAACTCCACTCTCACAATATCCAAAAATTTACACCAAATTCGATTACTTTTAGGTCCACACATACACACAATCCAACCAATTTCTTTACTTTAAACATAAAAGTTCACAAAATGACCCCCTCAAAACCCCAATCATTACTCATTTTTCTTATTTTGTGCAGTCCTCCCTCCTATGAAACCTTTAATCGGAAGGAGAGAGTACCATTTTACCCATGAAAGAAGTTAATATTTGGCATTAGAATTTTATTTCAATATTTCAGGGATCAAAATGAAAAATAAAATGAAATAAAGAGAAAGAAAGAATAGTTAGAAGCAGGAAGTATTAAATAGCACTTTCTTGAATAACAAATTCCTTCAAATATAACCAAATACGAACATATCTCTATAAATTAAAAGGAGCTGCAATTCAGATCCCCGTCCACTTTCATTTGTTACAACTTACAAACACCTAAAAATTAGTCCAAAAGAAATGTAAACCATGAAACCCTATCAAATTGGCAATTCCATGGGTGATTTCTTAGTAAAACATGCACACTATATTGTAAATTTTACATCATAGCAATACAGTATAACAGCAATTTAACTCCGGTACATAGTAGCAAATCCTATATAAGAAAAAACAACAAGCATATAACAGAAATAGGTATAAAACTACAACCCTATCTCCTTTCAACTACAGGCGGGAGATACTAGTGAGCAACACTTTTAGTGTATTAACCAGTATGGCGGAATACAAATCATCTTGCTTAACACAATTTGTCCAATTCAATTAAAAATGTTACCTCAAGCTTTCTTGATACCAGTATAACAGAATACAAATCATCTCGCTTAACACAATTATCTAATTCAGTTAAGAATTTTACCTCGAGCATGCCACTTTGAACGGCGGATATTGATACATCGATAAGGAAAAAATACAATGGTGGCATTGGGGGGCGGACCATGTATTCGGCTGGAGCAATAAACTCAACACTACCCTTAATAAGCTCAGGCCTTTGATCTAGATCAACTCTTCTTCCAGTAGCATCCACAGGGGCAAAATAATCACTTGGAACTGCAAATAAGCAAAGATAAAATGTCATGCACCTTCAACTACAAACAACCAAATAAATCTCTATATATGTTGTGCTGGGTAAATAGGCAGCACCATTGTGCAGGTAACTTAAAGATTGATTCCTCTAAAGACTGTAAGCCATGCCTGACTGAGACATGGCTGTCTTATAATGTTTATTACAACTATTAAAATAAAAGAAAGAAAAAAGAGCAAATTTCAAAGGGAGCAAAATGAATTGATCATGATTTCAACTTATAAAATTTCATTAGAAGCATTCAGTTGCTACAAAATTTGGAAGATAAGCAGCTGCCATTCATAGGGCCGGCGACCAGATTCTCAGAGTTACTATTCACTGACATGATCGGAAAATCTATGAAAGCAAATGGAAAGAATGTAAAACCTTTGAAAAATGGAGATGGGTATTAGTCCAACATAGTAAGAGCTTTTACACACGGGAAAGCAACAGTATAAAAGGAAAGCTTTGGAAAAAGCAACCACCACACCATGACATAAACACGAAAAGGTTTTATCGTTAATTTATTTTACCTGCTTCCTTTCTATTTACAATAAGTAAAACACTAAGGAACTATTCCTTATCAAGCTTTGGAAAAAGGAACAACCATGACAGTAAAAAACGAAAACGCTCTATCATTAATTTTTTTCCCTGCTTCCTTTCCATCTACAGTAAGTAAAACACTAAGGAACTATTCCTTCTTAATTTTTCCCCATGTGGAAGGAGTCACTTAACATGTAAGTAACAGAAAACTTATCATGCAGGTAATAAACATGAACTAATTTGGAAGCAGATGAGTAGCCAGCAATAAAGAAAAATGATACAAGACTTCATTCAAAAGCTTTAATTACAACTTAAAAATACAAAAGCGCATGCATAACTCGAGATCTAAGATAGCATCTAAAGTTCGGGAAAAGGCTTACCATCATTGAGCAATGCGCATATATTACATCTCCACTTTCTACCATTGTCTGTGAACGTGACATATGGATTCACATAGGTACGGCACCTTCTACATCGAATGATTCCTGTCGTGGCGAAATTTACTATTGGAACTTCCTCCTAAATGAAAATAAGTGGCAATTAGTGCAGATAGACAGGTAGGGATAATGTAAATAAATCTTAGACCCAATGGAGACTAACCCCAACAGGAGCTTCAGCCAATGGACAAACAACAGCTCCTAAAGGCAAATGCCACCGTGATGCCAAGGATTGAGAATTTGGTACACCACTTGTTGTCAATCGCAAGAATCTAGAAGAACAATTCATGGGGTACATCTCAGCAAAAGACTTTGGTTCCACATCACCATCCAATGGCCTAGGTAAGGCTGCAGTATCAACTCCTGCATCAAATGATCCTGGTACAGATCCAAGAGAGAGAGAACTAAAATCTTCTGCCAAACCCTGAGTGCCAATAGGAGGTGCAGGACCATGTGGCTGCATTTGGTTCGCAGCATAGAGACCTGGTGGTGTCAACATAGTTTGACCAGGAGCATAGCCTCTTTGTTGAGCTAGAATAGGAGCTGGTGGAGCATATCCCCCTTGATGTAATGGAAAGGGTGCAGGTTGTATAGGTGGACCATAGCCACCTTGTTGGGATGGAAAGGAGGCAGGCTGCATAGGTGGAGCCTGAGCAACAGAATTTGGTTGCATGCTCGCATACCCTGGAACAGTACTCCCCGTCATTGCATAAGATGAACTCAGTGATGGTGAAGAAGGTTGGGAACTTGGTCTGGAAGATGGGAAGTTCCGATCAACAGGTGAAGGGAAATTTGTGTAGGATTGACCAGTTTTAATGTTTTGAAGTGGAGACACCGTGGGTACTGAAGGTGGTTGTTGCTGTGAAAGAAGAGAGACGGGACCTGGAGGAGTTCTGATTGGCGGAGGCACAACTGGCTGACCTGCAAGCGAGGGGCGAGGAGGCGGCACTTGACCACTTGAGGCCATTGGGGGGTTCGGAAACCGCTGAAATCCTGGAGTGGGTGGGCCATATGATGATGATGGAGGAGGTGGCCTAACTAGTTCATTGGATCTACTTGATGGAGGGGGTCTAAAGGCAGGGGGATCCGATCCAACAAAAGGTCCAGCAGAGAAAGGAGGTGGTTGCAAATTAGAGGGAGGAGCTGGCCTAAAGGCAGATGCTTCTGATCCAACCACAGGACCCGATGATATAAAAGGTGTGGTAGATTGTTGAGCAGCAAACGGTGTTGCAGCTGGTCTTAATGGATAATTTGGACGATTGGGATTTTCAGTCCCCATGTAGAATTTATCTCAAGCTTGATCACCTAAAACGGCTGTGTCTGCAAGTCACGAAGAACAAAATTCATGAAAAGGAAAGACGTACAGTAAAAGCATGGTATTGCTTTCATATAAGATGCACATTTTGTTTCGACACAATTTCGTGAGATACATAATCAAATAAAAATTAATTTCCCAACAAGAAATCAAGATAATATGAAGTAATAAAGACATTGCAGAAGGAATCCGATGCACTTATTCATTGGCCAACCTATGTTGCTCGGACTCGCCTAAAATGAGAAAGTCGCCGTGTCGATCCGGACACGGAATACGTACCAGGTTCTTCAAGTTTCAGGTGGACTCGGCAGCTTCCAAATCGGTCGATTGATGATTTGGCAGATCCCCAATTAAATTTTGCAGATCCTCTATTGATGAACGGAATAGAGGAGTGAAGATGATGAAAGAGGAAGTTTGAGAATTGAGGAATAGAGAAGGTGAGGACTGAAGCGCAACTGCGGATGCACGCTGCTCTTCGGCGAAGACGATGATGGCAGTCGTGGCGTGGGTATGTAATTACTTTCACAAGGGGGTTATTCGGCAAACAATAAACTAGGGATTTTCGGTGGTTTAATATTGACAAAATACACAAAAATATTTTTTTAGAATGCCAATGTCTATTTTACCCTTCGTTAATCGATCTTTCAATTTTGCCTAAATGAGAGAGAAAAAGTCTAAAATATCCCTCTCACTCCATTTTTAACTTCTTATCTCCATAGCAAAGACAAATCAATTAATTTCTAATTTTCAGCACCCAAAAATAAAACCGAAAGGAAAGAGAGAAAAAAGGAAAACAACCTCTCTGTTTCGAAAATTCCAGAAAACTGAATAGAGAAAAAAAAAACAGAATTAAAAAGAAAAAGAAGAAATGGAATGCAGAAAAAAAAATCGCAGATCTTCTTGCCGCTACCGTTCGCCACCACCAACGGTTTCAATCGGGCCCAATCTCTCCGCCACCGTTCGCGCCGTCCCCTTCCTCTCTCCGCTCCGCCGCTAATTTTGATTTTTGCAAGGTTTCAATCTGGCCCAATTAGAAAAGAACAATCTCTTGTAACAATCTCTGTTCTTTAATCTGGATAATTTAGACTGGGAAGAAATTGTGTAATGGGGGACGGCTTCGACGATAGCTACAATGGCGGTCATTAATTCCGGCAGAAAGCTTCGACCTGCGCTTCAAGTGCGGCTACAAAGCTTCGTGGCTTTCAAGGTGGGCTTGCAGTTTGTGGTGTTGCTGTGGAATTTCCGGCAATTTTCACAATTTGAGGATGAATTGATTTTTTCAATTTGGGGATGAATTGATTAGAAAATTTTGAAACATTTAAAAAGAGTGGAAGAACAGGGATGAAATTTGGGGCGTTGAGCTTCAAGCTTTGGTTATGACAGATGGATTTATATATATATATATATATATATATATATATATAAGGTGATATTATAAAAAAATTATACTACAAAATAGATGGATTTATTGTCAAAGAACCTTTGAGCAAATAAAGGCATACCTGAGTGACACTCAAATATTATCAAAACCACTCTCAAGTGATATATCTTGCAGTTTTAAAGGTGGCGATCAGCTTAGTATTGTTGTGAGCAGAAGATAAACTTCACCTTCCAAATTATTACACGAGCAAAACCTTGCATAGGGCCAAAATCCAATATTCTCCAACTGAAGCTGTCATGAGCGTCAAAAAGTTGCATCTATATTTCTACAACAATCAGGTAAGTGCTCACCACCTTCCCACTTCACCAGATATTATACCGCCCAGATACAGCTAGCTACTCAAATGGTCTTTAGAGATCAGTAGTTTTGGAATTACATATGCTCCTCGAACAATGATTTAGGGGCTCGAGCCGACTTTATTATCAAGCTATTTTTTTTCCTAAAATCCGATAAGAGAATCTGATCATCCTTAGCATTTATACATCGATAAATCTTCAACTAACATGGCCTCGAGGGTAAAAGTGGTGTAAATCAACCCTGATAAACAAATTTTCATCTTAGCCATACAATTTGAGTACATGGCAACTAAGAATGATGCTGAGTACATAACATAATTGTTGGGTACGGATTATCATTAGCTGGTGGAGTAAAAAGGCTGCAAGTTTTTTTAGATTCTCAGTTCACTGTATCTCAAGTTCAAGGTGAATACGAGACGAAGGACGAATAAATGATCTTGTACCAGAAGATAGTTGCTCACCTCATCACTTTATTTGAGCAAGTGTACATCGAAAAGATACCTTGCATGGAGAATACACAAATAAATGCATTGGCTAGACTATAGTTCAACACATTTGTTCCATCCCAAAGATGACTATAGTTGTTTGCTCTGACGTGCACAAGAGTATTTCAACATGTGTAGGCCGATCTTAATTATTAGACTTATATTTAAATTATAATCGTGCTAAAGAAGAATTATTGATAGGCGAATAGCTTAATATATGATCAAAATTAATTGAAGTCAAGTATAAGTGTTGATAGACGAACTATCCGAGGATAATCACGGAATTATCCCAAGGCTAAGTAGGTCGCCAGCTTGTATAGAAGCTTTGTCATCGACTTGGGCCGAGGTTAACACAGGGAAGTTCGGCGGGGTAAGAAGGAAGCTCGCCCGAGCTCCTGAGAAACCTGGCCCGACAACCAGCTAAGCATGAGGAGAGAGAAGCTCGCAGAGGAGCTCGCCCGTTAGAAGGGTAGCTCGCCTACAATCGAAGAGACCAAGCTCGGGTCTGCCCCAACATCGCTCCGGAATTGCACAAGACCTAGAAGCTCGGCTACGAAGCTCGCCTAAGGTCAATGCACGGGCAGCATATATATAGGGGGCAAATAGATGTGTAGTAGGACAAAACGTTGTAAGGGTAGCATTTGTGATGAGCTGAGATGACCTAAGAGCCAAATAGGTTCACAAGGTGCCACCTCACACATGTACACCTATAAATAGGCCTCTCTTGTACTATTCTCTCTCCAACTTAATCATAATACACTTTTACTTTCTCTTTCTAAACTATTTACTTTCTCTCTCTATATTATCCATCCAAGAACACGTTCTTGGATTATTGTTTGATAGGATTAATATGTTATAATAGCCACATAAAATACATCATTAGTAAATTCTATCAACAATTTGGCGCTAGAAGGAGGGTCTTAACCCAAAAATTCTTGAGAGTAAAAAGTGAGGGTTTGTTTGAAGGTTTGAAGATTTGAAGGTGTTCTTTACCAAAGCTCAAGAACACTTGAAGATACACATATTCCACTGTTCGGATGAAAACCTAGATTTTCGGATTCATAAATTCTGCCAAAAAGGTTTTCAAACGCACACGTGCACACGAATAAACCAGATTTTGGATAATTCGTTACACGTAAAGCTGGACGAAAACCCGAGCAAGTTCACCCTGGCTGGAAGTCAAGAACCTCGGCGACCTTCCCTACTAACCTCGGCGACCTTCCTCCAGCGAAACCCCAAAATGCCTAAGGAACGAACCTCGATAAATACCAGGAGGTGGAAAGGGGGCGACCAGGACCAGGCCGAGGGGGAAACCTCGCGCTGAGCTCCCCAGAAGAGCAATGCTCCGCAACCTCCCCAGCGGGTTTCGGTGACTCAAGAGGAGGTGGACCCCGCCCTGAGGGACCTCGCCAACAACCCCGACGAGCTCCAACGTACAATTGCAACCCTTCAAATGTTGCAGCAAAGACAGCTCGACGATCTGGCCCTGGTACCTCAGCGAGCTCCAGCCAACGAGGCCAGGGAACAAACAAGGCCGACCCAGGGCACCCAAACCCGGGGTCAATACAGCGAGCATCCCACTGAGCAGGAGGCGAGCTCCGCCCAAGCTCTCCAGCATAGGGAGCGTACTGGGAAGGCTAAGGTTGTGGAGGAGCCAGCTCCGCATACCGGGCGAGCTTCAGCCTATACCGAAGCATCCGTCACCCACCAATCGCTGAGAAGGGAGGTCATCCAAGGCTGGTTGGGGTAGAGGTACGGGGAGAATGAACGAACGACGGCCCCAGCTACATCCCAAAGGGGAGAGTCGGACTTACAGCCTCGTAGGTCCGCCCATGATCGACTGAGGAGGCCCATAGCTGATAGATTGGGCCCCAACGGCGGGCGCCAATTCTGAGGGGTCACCCCAGTGTGAGGCACCTCGAGGACATGCGTCCACGAGGCGCACGACCTTCGAGCAACCTCCGCCGCAGGTGGCCCACAACGACGAGCTGTCCTAGCTGAAAAAGGCCGTCGAGATGCTACAAGCGCAAGTAGCAGCCAAATCCGGTGGACCTGACGCCACCACTCTCCCCACATCTCCATTGGCACCCGCCATCCTCCGAGCACCGGTCCAGAAGAAAGTCTAATTCCCGATGATGTCAGCATACGAGGGCGAATCTGACCCGAAGGTCCACCTGGCCAAGTATGCGGACTTCATGATTTCTGTGGGTGCCACTGATTCCACTCAATGCCGGAACTTCCCACTGGCCCTTGGGGACCGAGCTCACCGCTGGTTCTCATCACTCGCCCCGGGGTCAATCCACTCATTCGGCCAACTCTCGCGGGAATTCTTGGCCCACTTTTCCAGGTTTGGGTCCTACCTCACCAAGAAGCACCGGCTCACCAACATCCACCAGGGCAAGAACGAGACCGATCAGCAGTATCTGGAGAGGTTTGATAAGATACTACTGGAGGGCAAGCCGGTGAGCGAGGATACTAAGATCGTCGCTGTGATGGCTGGGCTCAAGAAAGGCACCGAGCTCTGGAAGGAAATGCACCTAGCATGCCCGGACACCTATACCGAGTTCCGACACAAAGTTGGGGTGTTCGTGGCCATGTAGGAGGCCCTCCTGAAATAGATCGGTGCCTCGAAGGAGAAGAAGCCCTACGGGAAAAAGTCCGGGGGCACATACAAGGCTCCCCAGAACTTGAAAGCTTTCGGTGATGGGGACGAGTTCAAGGAGAAGCTCAACCAGGTCCTCACTGTCTCCGTCAACCATGTCTTTACCGCGGTCAAAGACAAAGCCTTGCTGGAAGAGTCGAGGAGGATCCGCCAGGACCGCACAAAGTACAACCCCAACAAATACTGTGCTTACCACCAATCGATCAGCCACTTCACCAACGAATGCCGAGACCTCCTCAAGCACCTGTGGAAATTTTATGAGGATGGGAAGTTGGCCGAGTTTGTGAAGAAGGCACAGGCGAAGAGATCCAGGTTTGAGAGAAGGGAAGCCTCCGATGATGAAGAGGAGGACACGGGCCAACGTGGTCCTCAACATAGGTGAAAGGCACCTGCCCAACCTCAACAAAACCTGGAGCCTACCAGAGAACTCTTGGTTCTCGAGGAAGAAATCGGAGCTTCCGGAGGTCTCCAAGATGGGAGATCCTCCATTTCCAAAAGACAAAAGAAGGCCGAAGTCTGGGCCGTGAATCAAGTTCAGGAAGACAGCTCCAGTTCCAGGCCCTTCGCACAACTCACTGATGAGCTGACATTCTCTTCGGCGGACCTGGAAGGGGTACTGACGCCCCACAACGATTCATTGGTGATAACCGCCAACATCATGAACGTCCGAGTTCACAGGCTACTTGTGGACACCGGCACTTTCACCAACATTCTCTTCAAATCCACCTTAGATGCCTTAAGTGATTTTGAGTCGTACTTAGAGCCTAGCAATGCTAGGATAGTGGGGTTCGGAGAAGCTGTAACCGTCCCCCTAGGTAGTATCAGGTTGAGCGTCCAGCTTGTATCGGCCGAGGACCCGGAGCGGAAACTGACTAGGTTAGTTGATTTCCTAGTTGTCGACCAGCAGTCCTCCTACAACGGTTTCCTTGCCCGCCCTTTTATTAATGAATTCAAAGTGGCATGTTCGACCTACTACTACTGTTTAAAATTCCCAACTCCGAAACGTGCCGGAACCATCAAAGGCGACCAGAAAAAGGCCCACGAATGCTTGCTCCAAATCAAAGACGGCCGGGTCAAAAAGTCCGTAACGCATGTTGAAATCCTCGAAGAGGATATACAAATCCTGGTGGACGGGCCAAACATCCTGGACATCATCTCAACAGAAACTGAGTTGATGGAGGTAGGCGACCTGCCGGAGGTTGACCAAGTCTCAGAACCTGCGAGAGACACACAACTGGCACCGATGGAGGGGATAGAGGAGACCCAAAACAACCAAGTGCAGGAACCGGTGCAGGATCAACAACCTGCGCCCATGGAAGTGGTTAACAAGGTTTAAGATGGGGAACCTGCGGGAGGTCAAGAACCAGTACCAATGGATGTTGACCCAACTCCCCAGGTTACGGAATCTCTCCAAACTGACGAACCCCCGGACGTACTGATAGTTGAGGAACCTGTCCGAGTTGAGAGTCAAGCTGATGATCTCGAACCACACCTAGGTCACAAACCTGCGCGTATGTCACAAGAAGAATGAGATGAGTTCATCAACGATCCAAGGTGGAAAAGTCAGAAGAGGAAAGCCACTCCTATGGAGGAATTGACGGCCTCCCGGTGGACCCGGAAAGGGACTTGGAACTTTTCATAGGTTCCGAGTTGAACCGTACCGATCGAGGATGGAGCTGTTTCTGATGTCCAACTTGGACGTGTTTGCCTGGTCTCATGAAGACATGACGGGAATCCCGTTGGAACATGCTTGCCACCGGCTCAATATAGATCCGACAAGGAGGCCCGTCCGCCAGAAACGAAGGAAGTATGGACCAGACAAGTACGCGGCCCTAACCACCGAAGTTGGGAAGCTGTTGGACAATAAGCTGATCAAGGAAGCCTTATGTCCGCAGTGGGTCGCGAACCCAACCTGGTGAAAAAACACAACGGGACATGGAGGCTATGCATCGACTTCACGGACCTAAACATGGCATGCCCGAAGGACAACTTCCCACTACCCCACATTGATCAGCTTGTAGATAGCACCGCGGGCCACGAGATGATGACATTCATGGATGCTTTCGCAGGCTATCACCAGATAGCATTGCACTCGGATGACCAAGAACATACGACGTTCTACACCAACAAAAAAATGTACTGCTGGGAAAGAATGCCGTTCGGACTTATCAACGCCGGAGCAACCTACCAGAGGTTGGTGAATAAGATGTTCGACCAACACATTGGTGAGTCCATGGAGGTGTACGTGGACGCCATAGTTGTCAAGAGTTTGAGAAAGGAGGATCACCTTGACCACCTAAAACAAACCTTCGACATACTTCGCCACTACAACATGAAGCTGAACCCCAAGAAAACCAGCTTCGGCATACATTCGGGAAAGTTCCTGGGGCATCTGGTGAGCCAATGAGGGATAGAGGTCAACCCGACGTAGGTCCAATACATAATCGAGATGGGTGTGCCCGATTACGTGTAGAAAATTCAAAGGTTGACCGGGTTCATGGCTGCCCTGAATAGGTTCATCTCCAGGTCTGGCGATCGAAATCACCCATTTTTCGAGCCAATCAAGGCAAACACACGAAGGTACAAGGAAGCAGCTAAAGCCATTAAAAACCACTTCGTGTGGACAAGCGAATGCCAACGAGCCTTTGAAGATATTAAAACATATCTGGCAGATACGCAGGTCCTGTCGAAGCCAGTACCTGGGGAGAAGCTGTACTTGTACCTCGCCGCGTCGGAGGTGGCCATCAGCTCTGTCCTGGTTCGAGAAGAGGTGAAAACACACCTACCTATGTACTACGTAAGCCAAGTCTTACACGAAGCTGAGTTGCGGTACACCCCAACAGAGAAGCTAGCCTACGCACTGGTGATGAGTGTTAGAAAATTGAGGCCCTACTTCTTCAACCACCCGGTAGAGGTGCTGACGACGTTCCCACTACATCTAATACTACAGCGCCCAGACACTGCCGGGCATCTATTGAAATGGTCACTAGAGGTCAGTCAATACGGTATAACCTACGCACCCCGAACAGCGATCTAGGGACAAGCGCTCGCCGACTTTATCATCGAGCTAACTTTCCCACAGGATCCAACAATGGGACGTATAGCTCCGTGGCACCTCTACGTCGACGGGTCATCAACTAGCACAGCGGCAGGAGCCGGGGTAGTTCTGATCAGCCCGGACAGATAAGTCTTCACCTCCGTGATCTGGTTCGACTTTCGAGCAACCAACAACGAGGCGGAGTACGAAGCTTTGATAGCCGGACTTAGGTTATCATCAGCTTTGGGGGCAACCAACCTCCAAGTTTTCGGAGATTCCCAGCTAATAATATCTCAAGTCCGGGGGGAGTACGAGGCAAAGGACCAACAGATGATGACCTACCAGAATATAGCAGCACATCTGATCTCGATGTTTACACAGGTTTACATCAACCAGATACCGCGGCTGGAGAACACGTAAGCAGATGTCCTAGCCAGACTAGCTACCAATAACGGCGAGGCTGAAGTCATGTAGGTTGTGGTCACCAGACTGAAGAACCCCTCGACGTCCTATTACAAAGTAAATCAGACCTCGAGTGGGGGGCAGGAAGAGGACAAAGATGGTGAAGATTGACACACTCCAATCTAAAAATACTTAAAAGATGGAACAACCCCCGATGATACATGGGAAGCTAGTCGGCTAGTGAAGCAAGCAACCAAATATACGTTGGTGGATGGCTAACTCTACAAACGTGGATTCTCTCTACCCCCACTCAAATGCTTATCCAAGAAGCAAGGGTTTGAAGTGTTAGAAGAAATTCACGAAGGGATTTGCGAAAGTCACGCTGGGGGGCAAGCTTTGGCATACAAGACAATCAGACAGGGGTACTACTGGCCCACCCTTCGCAAGGATGACATTAGCTTCGCAAGGAAGTGCCGAAAGTGTTACTCAACTGAAGTCGGTTTTCAGCTCATGGCCTTTTGCAAAATGGGGTATCGACTTGATCGGCCCATTCCCACCTGGCAGAAGTTGAGAGATTTTTGTAGTTCGTGGAACATCAAGAAACACTACTCAACTCCATACCATCCACAGTGGAACGGTCAGGTTGAGGCGGTTAACAAAATTTTGAAGCACATATTAAAGATCTGCCTCGAAGATAAGAAAGGAAGTTGGGCAGACGAACTCCCGGAGGTTCTGTGGTCTTACAGAACATCATACCGAGCTAGCACCGGAGAAACGTTGTTTGCCTTAGCCTTCGGGACTGAAGCAGTAGTACCAGTAGAAGTCCAGAATAAGACTTGGAAAGTGGTAGGATTTGACGAAGAAAAGAACGACGAAGCCTTGGCAGTCAAAAAAGATCTGATTGAGGAGACCAGAGCTTCGTCGGAAATGAAAAATGCCACCTACAAGCATAGAGCGGAGAAGTACTACAATTCCCAAGTCCGTAACCGAAGGTTCAAAGTTGGGGATCTAGTACTAAAGAGGAAATTGATGGCCCCACCAGGGGTATTTGGGTCAAATTGGGAAGGACAGTTCTGGGTTACCACAGCCTGGGCAAACGGTACTTATGACCTCGAGGACGCAGAAGGCAACGCCTCATCATACACCTAGAGTGTGGCGTATTTAAAAAAGTTTTATCAATAGATCGAGATGTTGTAATAGACTAATCGAAGGTTCGCATCAGAGGTGTTGATGACGACCAATGTAAATTACGTTGCTATAAGTAGCTAGAAGTTTTTCTTGAAAAAATATCCAACTTTTCAAAGGTTTGCGAAATATCCAGCCGTTCGAAGGTTCGCAAAAATATTCCAACCATTCGAAGGTTCGCGAGATATCCAACTGTTCGAAGCTTCGCAATACGCAAGGACCAAGGTCCCGAACGTTATAATCTAAAGGCTCAAACGGCAAAGGCCAAAGTGCCCCAGGTCAGCGAAGGTATCCTTCTTAAAGGATCACTAAGCGCCTACTACCATAAGTTAGAAAAATTCGCAAAAAAGATGATTAAAACGTCTGAGGCAAGGTTCACGAAACCCAATTGCCCAACGTGAATTAAGCAAAGTATAACTCGCTACCCCAGGTGGTGTAAGACGAGCCATTAGTGACCCTAAACGGTGTAAGATGAAGAATACGTACTAATAAAATGAAGGTACGATTCGTAGTCTTAAGTGACATAAAACGAATGATTCACTTCTCGAAAGTAGAATAAGACGAACAAGTAAGTACCTAAAACATAGACGAGCCAATCAAAGATATAACGCGCGTAAATGTAAACGTAAATAGACAAAGTTGGATCAAAAGAGTCAAGTTTCATTCAAAAATACTTGAGGAATTTCAAGCTAAAAATGATGCTTGAAAATTTTCCCAAGTATAGGTAGTGGTGCTAGCCACAAAGGTAGGCTAGCTGACCATCTTTAAAACTACAAAAAGGAAGCTCCTTCTGGGTGAGTTGTACGTGCCCGGCGAGCTACTATAACTTGGCAAAATCAAAAAACAAAAAGCTAATCTAGGAAAGCAAGGAAAAGGCTTCAGGTCTCTAGAGCGGCGGGGTATGTTGGAGCGGAGACCTCAGCGGGGATCTGGGGGTTGGCGGCTTCGGGAGCGACATCCTACCGGCGGCCTCGCGATCTTGCGGAGACAACCTCGGCATGATTGTGATGTTGCCGGTACAGCCGCTGGTGTCAAACTCGCCGAGGTTGAGCATCGCGTCCCCACAAGCCTCTTGGAGTTGTTCCATGGTGGGTGGAGTTCGTTCTTCCTCATCAGCGACCTCCCCCTCGGCGACGTTCAGTTCCGGTACGGGAATTGTGTTAATGATCTTGAAGCGCTCCTGAACGAAGTCGAGGGGCACCCCAAGCTCGGGAAGGTCGCCGATATCCAACTCCATCTCGTCGGGGAAGGGAGCCCTGTCCAGGTAATCCTTGAAATCGCTAACTACTGCCTTTAGCTCGTCATCTTTGTGGGCTCACGCCCACCAGATGGCTCGGATGACCTCAGCATAGCACTGGACAAATCCCCTGTCCGAGGCCTCAGCCTTCGCAGCCACCAAGTCTGCCGATGAGGAGACATCGTTGCGAAGCTCGGCAACTTTGTTGATCTTTGCCGAGAGATGATCCATCAATTTTGAGCATTCCTCATCGGCGCCCTTGGTCAAACCTCGTTGTAGGTCTAACTCTCTCTTGGTCACGGCGTGTTCGTAGACCTCCTTAGCTAGCCTTTCGGTAAACTCGTCCTCCTTGGCCTTCATCCTGGCATCCATGTCCTGCTGGATTCCAGCGAGCTTGCGTTGAAGGTCACCGAGCTGTTTGAGAGCATCTTGCTCAGAGGTCAGAGATGCGGCGGTCTTCTCCTCGGCGAGCTTCGGCGACCTTTTGGCCTTGTCCAGGGACTCCGCCATCTTAATCAGGTTTTCATTTTTCTCCTGGTGAACTTGCTCCTGTTGAGTCGCCAGGTCGATCAACTTCTGGTTCGCGAGCAGCATCCCGCTTACATAGTGCATCGAGAGCCGGGCATTCTCGATCAAGTTTTGGCCATCGATAGTCGCCACCTGAGGGGTGGACCAGAACCTCGGCACCTCGCTCACGGTATTCCAAACCAGGCCCGGAGGGAGGCTGCGCATCGAGGTCAGAGAGCGAGATCGCTCATAAGCGTGAAGGACCTCGTGTCTGCCGGGGTGCGCGATGGGGGCATAGCTGCGGAGTCGGAACAGTCAGAGTTAGAAAAAGATCATAAAGAAACGGTGAGGATTGGGGCCAAGGAGGAGAACTACTTACTGAACTCGCTCAGGGTCCCAGCCCAGGAGGGTGTCATCCACCAGTTGCACTCCGAAAGGCGACGAGGAGGGTGACGACCTTCGAAGAGGTTCAATCGCCAAGGGGGCAGTGGAGTGGGCCAATCCACCTTGGGCCGACCTCGTGTCGGCTCGCTCGACCTGCTCTGGTTCTACCTCGTCGCAGGGACCGGTCCGAGCTCTTTTGCGAGCTTGTGTCTCACCCTCACTCACCCGGGACCCATCGCCACGATGGAGTCCCCTCTTTGAAGGATTGGGAGCTCGTTTAAGTGTAGCGGAACCTCGCCCGCTGCCCCTGTTAGTCCGGGCGACCTGTGTTGCCTTGGTAGACGCGGGAGTTTTGGTCGGAGCTTTGGTCGCCCCCTTCTGGGCTCTGGAACCCCCAGCCTCACCTTTCTTCGCGGTGAGCTCGACTTTCTTGCTCGCCTCGAGGGCAAGGGTTGAGGGGAAGGACAGTCTGTTTGGGCGAGGGGGACCCATGGCATTCCGGCGAGCTAACACGTGATAAGCCTCCGGGATCTCGGCAATTGGAAACGTAACCCAGCTACCACCTACAGGAAATGAAACGATGGAGTTAGTGTCTGGACGAGCTATGCATCAAAAGTGATGAGCTGTAGTAAGTTATGAACTCTGGAGCTCGGGGCCTTGGAAGACGAGGTGATGGGGCAAGGTGTGGAGACCAGCGAGTCGAAGGTAATGGTGTTTGCACAAATGGGCGACGTTCCTGTCCTTCTCGCTCCTCAAGCAATAGATAGCTCGCACCAGGTCAAACTCGGCCGACACCTGGTGCCTACCTCGACCAGACTTGTGATGTTTCAGAACTGCAAAAAGAAAGAGAATTAGATTAGTAAATCTAATCTGACCCACACACACCGAAATGAGCGACCTACTGCTAACTTCCCCATATCCCTCAGGAGAGAGAATACAGCCGCCTCGCCCGGATAAGTATCGGAAGCTCGCCAGTCTCCGCTTATGAAGAAGAATTGCTCCTTCCAATCACAGACTTTATTCGGGAGCACCCCTAGAAACTTCTCTCTGGGGCGAGCTTTGAGGTAATAGTACCCCTTGCCATCCTTTACTTGTCGAGTCACGACGAAGAGTTCGCCCAGATCCGACGAGGTTTGTCGATTTTCATAACCCTCTAATCCGAAGACGGACAGGACGGCAATGAGATTGCTCCAGGCATTCGGTGTAAGCTGAGTGATGGCGAGATTGTTGTCAAGAAGGAATTGGCCAACAATCGGGTGCAAGGGCAGTGTGAGCCCGGTCTCAAGAGTATGTATGTTGATGGCGGTTAATCCTTCAGGAGGCGAATCGGCCCGCTCGTTCTTTTCTGGAGCATACATGAAAATATCGAGCAGGATGCGAAACTTCTTGCGTATGTTGGGGAGGGAGTACTCGTTGACAATGCTCACGACCTCGCCAGCTTTGTAATCAGATTCGGCAACTTCCTCCAGGTCTTCAAAGACTCGGTCCGGGCAAGGGAAGCTCGCCACATGCTCGGCAACGTACTCCTCCCAATCGAAAGAATGGACAACCTCGTCGGGGACTTGGTGCTCGAGAAGTTGAGGCTCCGGGAAACTAATGGTGCGAAGGTATTCGAAGGTCACTTCATCGAGATCGCCCCCAGGCTCGTTCGCCTCGATGACCTCTTCGTTGACTTTGGCGACCTCCTCTGCGGCCTCGGCGACCTCCTCATCCTCGGCCATGGCTTCGTTTGAAGCCAACTCAAAACCTCACGAGAGTTCGCGGAGGTAAGATTCTTCGCTCTGGCCAGAGTTGGTTGTTTTTTCCCCTGGGTCAGTTCGGACTTCGCCAAGTAGCTCACCGGAATCTGGGCGAGCTACGGAGGCTACCTCGGAACCCGAGTCGACCATTATTGGAGTGATGAGGGGGAGTGGTTTGTTTCCAGTTACGGGGCATTTCTCGGGGTTACGATTCGATAAAGTCTGACTCGAGGAATGGGTTGACATGGTTGAGGCAGAGTTTGAAGGTTATGTATATTCTCAAAGAAAGTCCGACCGCCGGAGTTACGGAACGAGAATGATCAAAAAATCTAAAAGTCACCGAAAACATCCAAAATTTCCAAAAACTCGGAGAAATCGAAGAAGGAACGGAGAAAATCTGCAAAAGAAAGAAGAACTCGGATTCTACCTTGAGGAGCCTTCGAAAATCCGTCGGATGCAATAAAAACGATCGCCGGAAAAAAGTTCGGAAGAATAAAAAATGTGAAAGTGAAAAATGAATTCGCCTCCTCCTATTTATAGGCGTTAGGGCGAGCTGTAATATCCGAAAAGTGCGAGGATCAAATTGCAAAAAAATTGAAAGTTTTATCATAATGGGGCGCGGGAACCGGGACCTGAAAAGGCATGCACGACGCCTCAATTCCCGCCCCACGTCGGCGCCCAAACCGCCGTAATGAATCTCGTGAGCGAGCTCGGCATCCTACCCAGTAGTAGTTCGCCAACACTCCAGCCCTCGTCCACGGAGGCAAATCAGCTTGCCCACACATTAGAAATATCATGATGTGAGTAAGCTGGGGGGCAAATGTTGATAGGCGAACTATCCAGAAATAATCACGTAATTATCCCAAGGCTAAGTAGGTCACCAGCTTGTATAGAA
This sequence comes from Prunella vulgaris, assembly GCA_026898435.1. NCBI lineage: Eukaryota > Viridiplantae > Streptophyta > Magnoliopsida > Lamiales > Lamiaceae > Prunella > Prunella vulgaris. The sequence goes on from JAPKLY010000100.1 coordinate 229,736, forward strand.
GCTTCGTCATCGACTTGGGCCGAGGTTAACACAGGGAAGTTCGGCGGGGTAAGAAGGAAGCTCGCCCGAGCTCCTGAGAAACCTGACCCGACAACCAGCTAAGCATGAGGAGAGAGAAGCTCGCAGAGGAGCTCGCCCGTTAGAAGGGTAGCTCGCCTACAATCGAAGAGACCAAGCTCGGGTCCGCCCCAACACCGCTCCGGAATTGCACAAGACCTAGAAGCTCGGCTACGGAGCTTGCCTAAGGTCAATGCACGGGCAGCGTATATATAGGGGGCAAATAGATGTGTAGTAGGACAAAACGTTGTAAGGGTAGCATGTGTGATGAGCTGAGACGACCTAAGAGCCAAATAGGTTCACAAGGTGCCACCTCACACATGTACACCTATAAATAGGCCTCTATTGTACTATTCTCTCTCCAACTTAATCATAATAGACTTTTACTTTCTCACTCTAAACTCTTTACTTTCTCTCTCTATATTATCCATCCAAGAACACATTCTTGGATTATTGTTTGATATGATTAATATGTAATAATAGTCACATAAAATACATCATTAGTAAATTCTATCAACAATAAGATTAGGAATCAATAGAAGAAGGAGGAGAGCAACTGATAGTCCCCAACTCCATAAATTGCTCGCCACGTGTCCCATGAAGAAGTCAACCAAATTAAGACGTTCGCTTAAACATATAAGGCACCACACAATTGTGATGATCAAGAAGTCGAGTTGACTACGAGTCACTAAAGAGGCCCAAGGCGACCAACTACTCAGATTAGGGTTATTTAGTTGCTAAGTCATCTATTTAGTGTTGCTTTATGAAATTACAAGTGTTCTAACACTCGTTGTAATTCCTGTTTAGATTAGTTTAAGTATTGATACCTCATACTTGCTTAAAGGAGTATATATACTTGTAATCATCACAAAAATAGGTGTTAATCACTTTTTATATATACAACACATATTTTAAATTTCTTCTAAATTACATACATAATTAGCCCATTATTCTTATATCAAATATTTTGTTTGTAATCTTCTTAAAGAGTCAGCCACACAAACACAACTGAGATCTAGATTATCAAGATCTATTATGATCATTTGAAATTAATAAAGGCTTTAATTGTAACAACAAAAGCGTACATAGATTCATGAATTGATTTGAGTCTCAACTGGAATAGTTTTCCACATAATCAGTCTCGCACTTGTCAATTTTATGTAGAGAGAATACATAATTGTGTGAAAAACATGTTGACATTTGGGGACCATAAAACTAATTTATAATAATAAGTTATTTTTTATTCAATTTGGTCCCTCAACAAATCAAAATTACTTAATGGTTTCTATACTTACATTCCCATAAATATTTAATACTCATATAAGCCCAGAACTTAAATTGTATTGGATCACTGTAATTTGGGTCTCTTTAAGACAATTGCATACATTTAATATTAACACGTGGAAGCCCAAATATGTTGAATATTTTCAACAATCTCCCACGAGGGCAAACACATGTGACATGACACTAGACACATGTGCATTTTCTAAATGAGCTTAACTTTATTGTCATGTTTTATGAGTATCCTTTAAACAACTTATCATCAATCGCACTAATATAGGACTAAGGAGACTTTTTCACCTTAAGCGTAACTAAATCCATCAGTAATCACATCTACCATTACAGTCAATAACAGATCAAGCATGGTGTGTAGCATGAAAATTACATGTAATGTGATCTAACATGCCTATTTTCAACTGGTCATATCTTACTTTTGAGAGAGATCAATTTAAAACCAAAACAAAACAGAGTGTAAAGATAACAAAGATGTTCTCTTATAAAAATATCTCAATTACAAAAAAAATGTGTCCAAAAGAAAATATAGAGCAACTAAACATATACAGACTCATACTAAACGAAAGTATGTTGAAGTAATATAACACCCATACAGTTTTATGCTCATGAAAGGCGTTGGGTGGTAAACTTAGTAAATTCGCAATCATTGAGTCTCATCTAATATACTCTATATTAATCAGACCACTCTGTACACTTTCCTTCACAACTAGAAACTTTATGTCAATATGTTTTGACTTAGTGAAGCTCCTATTGTTATTGGAATATAACACTGGCGAATTATTGTCACAATACAACTTAAATAGTTTTTCAATATTCTTTACAGTACGCAGCCAAGTGACAAAATATCATAATCATATTTTATGATTGGATGGCTCATAACATGCTATAGATTCTCTTGTCATGGTACAAGATGCTACAAGTGTATTCTTAGCACTTCTCCATGAAATAGCTCCTCCAGCAAACAAATAATGTAGCATGAAGTAGATCATCTACTATCTTAGCATCCAACGAAATCAGAATCAGAATACCCAATGATCTCCAACTGATCTGGTCTCCTATATGTAAACATGTAATTTTTAGTTCTCTGTAAATACCTTAAAACTTGTTTTGGCTACTATGAATGGTCCATACCATGGTTACTTAAATATCTGCCCAACAATGCCCACGTAAAACCCAAGTCGGGTCTAGTAGACATGAGTATTCATCAAACTCCCAGCAAATGAAGCATATGGAATATTTTTCATCTTTTGAACTTCAAGATCAATTCTAGGGCACTGACTGAGACTAAACGTGCCTCCTTATCCACAAAGATATCACCAAGCTTGCAGTTATGCATGCCAAATCATTGCAATATTTTTTCTATATATCCCTTTTGTGATAATCCAAGAATACCTTAAGCGAGATCTAGATGTATTTGGATCCTCAAAACAAAAGAGACCTCCCCAAGATCTTTCAATTCAAAAGATTTTTGTGTCGTGCAATAAACCTGAATCATTTGTGGCAAGTAATATGTAATCAATATATAGCACTAAAAAAATAAGTTTACTCACACTGAACTTGTGATACACACAATCATCAATATTAGTCTCAAAATTGAACTAAACAACTTCTTCATAAAATTTATAGTACCACTTACGAGAAGCTTGCTTGAGTCCATAAATGAATTTCTTTAATTTGCAAAACATATTCTTTGGATCTCCTGACACAAAATTTTCTGGTTGCACCACATATATTTTTTCACTAATACCATCATTGAGAAAAATAGTCTTTATATCCATCTAATATAACTCAAGGTCATAATGTGCAATTAGTGTCAATATTATTTTAAAAGTCTTTCGTGAAAAATGGAGAGAAAATCTCTTTAAAAGCATTGTCTTCCCTTTGAGTAAAGCCTTTAGCCACAAGACGTGCTTTATATCTTTTTACATTACCATGTGAATCCCTTTTGGTTTTAAAAATTTAATTACAACCATTGGGCTTTAAACCTTCTGGTAATGGAACAAGATTGAAACTTGATTGTCTTGCATCGTCTTATACTCTTCAATCATTACATTAATCTACTTTTGAGCGTTTGAATCCTTCATGACATGATGAACATAATACGATCATCTTCCATTATTATTATTGTCTTCATTTTCTTAAAGGAAAACTATGTAATCATTCGAAATAGTTTTTTCTCTCTCTAGTGGATCTCCTTAAATATTATAGGCTCTTGAGGTTGCTCCTCAATTATCGTGTCAACCTGATTGGAAAGGTCTTCAAATTTGCTTTATCTCCAATGATAGAAAATGAGTACCTATACATTATTAGAAGTAGTAGTAGATATCGAACACGGCTCCTGGTAATATCTCTAACCTTATTTATCAACCCAAACTCAATATCCTCAAAGAACATTGTGTTTCCCATCTGAAAAATCAATCTTTTAGTGGGATTATAGAACTTGAAACCCCCTAGACTTTTCTGAATAACCAATAAAGTAGTTGCTAACTATTTTGGAGACCAATTTCTTCTCATTTAGCTTGTACGACCTAGCCTCAGTTGGATATCCCCAAATGTGAAAATGATTTTGGACTTAGCTTTTGCCCAATCCAAAGTCCAAAAGGATTTTTATCACCTGCTTTAGTTGGTACCTTATTGAGAATGTAAGTTGCGGTTTTTAATGCTTCTCCCTAAAATGATTTTTGTAATAAGGAATGACTAATCATACTTATCACATATCCTTTAAAGTCCTATTTCATTTTTAGTTACACGATACATGCTAGGTGTTCCTGGTGTGGTGTACTGTGGACTATTCAATAAGAAGACAACAAAGGGTCTTGGGTGCTATTCTTCTGAGTCGTCATATCTACCGTAGTACTCACCACCATGGTCAGATCGGACACATTTAATTTTTTTTACTGAGTTGATTTTCAACTTCCGCCTTAAATATTTTGAATATGTCCAGTGCCTATGATTTTTATGAATGAGATATAGGTAAACATATCGTGAATAATCATCTACAAATAACACAAAAAATTGTTGACCATTTCATGAAGTAGAAGGGAATGGTCCACAACTATCAGTGTATATCAATTCTAAAATAGCATTGGCTCTTTGAGTGCTTAATTCCTTATATTTGGTCTATTTTCCTTTAATACACTCAACAACAATTAAATTCTTAAAAGTCGAGTGTATGTAAAATATCATCACACACAAGTCTCTCAATTATGCTTTTTAAGACATGACCTAAATTTTTTTGCCATAATTTAGCCAAAATTTTTTATTTAATTTTCACTTAGTACCTCTAGACTCAACATGCAAGGAATCATTATATGAAGAAACAACATCAAACAAATATAGATTATCATATGCACTCAATAAACAAGTGCCCATAATACTAGAATTACTTAAAATATTAAACTGCAAATCTATGAATGAACAAGTAAAACCAAATTTATCCAAAATAGAAATAGAATCAAAATTCTATTGGAAAAGACAACAAAATAAAAGTATTTTTTTATTTAAAAAGTATCAAGTATTCAATAATAGTCTAAAATGCTCAATTGTTTCCATTTCTACCGATATGTCATCACCCACATAAATGTATCTTTCACCATCACTTGGATTTCGACAACTCAGGCAATCCTTCATTAAAACAGTTGTGTGAGTAGTAACATCAGAATCTAACTACTAAGTGTCTCTAGGAACTGAAAATAAATTAACCGGAGAATAGACAAAAGTAAGATTAGTACCTTTCTTTGCACGCCAAACATGATATTTGGTACAATCCTTCTTTTTTTGTCCAAGCTTCTCACAAAAGAAATAATTTTCATCAGTATTGTTTCTTAATTTCTTTTGTGTTGGTCCCTCATTGTAGCAACTTTCCCAACTGGCTTTCTTTTGATACTTTTTTCCCTATCTTTAGAATTAATGGTCAGCAGCGCGATTTCAATTTCTTCATGATGCAATCTATCTTCTTCTTGCACACAATATGAAATGAGCTCATTTAGAGTCCACTTATACTTTTAACAGTTAAGACCGACCTTAAATTAATTGAACTGTGCAGGAAGAGATATAAGCACCAAATGCACGAGAAAGTCCTCAGATAATTCGAGTTTTGGTGCACTTAACTTTGAATCATAGTGAGTCATCTGCATGATGTACTCCCTTATGTTTCACTTGCTCATATACTTCATTGAAATCAAGTTTGACAAAAGCATACTTGTCTCGACCTTACCATTTTTTGCAAAACACTACTCAATATGGGGTAAGGTACTCACTGACGTAGTGATTTTCACAGATGCAACACCTCGAAAGGCTTCTAGAGTATTGCGCAGTATGATCATCTGACTAACACGATTTGAGAGTTTCCACTTCTCAAAGTTTTTCCTTTCATCAGATGAACTTTTATCTTTCAGAGAAGCAAATTGTTTATATCTAAGTGCATAGTGAAGATCAAGTCAATTCAAAGTGATCAGAATAGTATCTTTCCAATCCGTGAGTTTTAATCATTTAGCAGGACATATTGGTAAGGATGGCATATAAAGTAGTGGCAGACATAGATGAAATAAAGAACAATTAAACTAAAATAATTGTCATGCTCAAATTAATCAAATAAATAATTAATAAATTCAAGAAGGATGAGTATATCTCGAGGCATCGAACAATATTAATATAAAGTCCTTGGACAACAATATTAACTTGCAAGTGGTCACCTTTATGTAGTGATCCTATACTGACAATAAAATTACGTCAAGTAATTTTTTTCTTTAGACCGACTTATTACTCACATAAAAAGAACTTTATAATTGTCACGTTAACATTACAGTTGGTTGTGTATAGCCTAATATTAACCTTTCTTTGGACCGATAATATCCGCATGGATATACACATACACAATCATCCTAATATTCTTAATAAAAAGATTTACACAAGAGAGGTCATTTTGACGATTTCTTGATTCAACTAAATCATTTTAAATATTAGTAAAAACCAAATAGAAACTTGAGATGTCCAACAAATTTAGCTAAATTGTATTATGAACAAAATTATAAGACTTGTAAATGTCTTAATTCAAAATATTTATCCACAGCGGACATAAGTGCTTGAATTTTAGAATTATAATTGTAATCAATAAACTTCATGGTAGAAATAATAAATTCCGAAATTATTCTACATGTATCATATATAAACATACCTAATAACATCAATTGTATTTATGCATTTAACAATCTTTTGCATGATTTAGACATAAAATCTTTAAATTCCATATCTAAAAATAAAAAATTTACCAAATTAGTATTTTATTAAAAAAAATCTTAACACTATGCTATATATATAAGCAAAACACAAATTTTTAACGCAAATTCTAGTATGCACACGTGTGCATACTATGCACCTTGATTTTACTTTAATTTTGAATTTAATTTTATATTTCCAGAAACACACAGTACACGCCGCACTATATGTTTTTTGGTATAACAAGTTGTTCTTGGGGTTGTTGGACTGGCGAACTAACATAATTAGTATACGAATAATCGCCGAGGTTTGGCAGGTCGTCAGGACCCACCCAGATCCTTAAAGGCACGGAGTTCGCCTACATGGGGATGATTTACCTGCGTAGCTCGCCCAAAAGGGCTCATCTCTGTCATCCTAGAGCTCACCCAGAGCTCGCCTTGTATCCCCAGGAAGGCCTCGCCGAGCTCCATCATCGCGTAACGTCCGTAATCCACGCAAGGCACTGGAGCTCGTCCCAGAGCTCGCCCAAACCACTGAAGCCCATCTCTGAGCTTGCCGACGAGCTCGCCTATTAGTCAAATAGGACCCCAATGGTGAGCTCTTTTTCCCTCCGTCCGGTTTATCCACAAGGGTGGTTTACGGCGAGGTTTTTAATGAGGCCCATCCAGTCTAAGGCATAGTAGTAGGACGAGGCATGATAAAGGAAGCAGTGTGAGAGACCAAGACGGGGGTAAGGAACCCTCGTCAACACCGGAAGCCACATAGGCTCGTAAGGTGTCATCTCACACTCATACACCTATAAATAAGACCTCTTTTGTACTATTCACACAATTTTTCTGAAAATCAATACAGTGCCCATTGCAATATTTCTCTCTCTAAACTCTCTACTCTCCCTCCTCATATTATATCCAA
>JAPKLY010000100.1:237900-270449 GCA_026898435.1 Prunella vulgaris
CTAAATATTTCTTTGGGTATTTATTATCTATTCTTCGGGTATTTATTCTCTATTTTTCGGGTATTACTAAAGAATTCTTTGGGTATTACTAATTAAGGTGGATGCAAGCTTGCAAGAAGAAGAAATGACCGCCTTAATTGCATTTGTTCGAACCAACGATGAAGGATCGATTACATTGGCTGGAGGAAAGAGAATTAAATTTTCAGGATTAGTATTAGGTGCTGAACTCCAAGCCATCTTGGAAGGAATTAATGGAACGAAACATATGAGCACAGAGGTGTGTATAATTCTATCAGATTCTACTGAAGTGGTCCAACTGATTAACAAGAGGGAGTCATGTTTTAACCTGGAAGGGGCTACTTTACAACTGATACGAGATGAAATAGAAGATGATTTAGTGCGAAGCATCTATCACATTTCCAGAGACAAAAACAGAATAGCCAACGAGTTGGCAACTTTGACGAGAAAGACTTCCACCCCTCTAGAATGGAGATAAATAATGTTCCCATATGGCCGTATGGGTTATGAACCTAGCTCCTTTGTACTGATTTCAGATTTATTTAGTAAGGAGTTGTTTTCCTTTAAAAAAAGAAGTAATTTTGGCGGAAGAAAAATTAGATTGGAAATAGTCAAAATTAAAGGGTGCATACCATGCACCCTTATGCATAGCAGAATCACTCATTTTTTAAATATTGACGCGGAAGCCTGCCATAACTTAAATAATAAATAATTTCTTATATATTAAATAGCGCATATATTGGGCAAATTTATATATATAAAGATATTTTCAGAACATATTATCAAAATAAAGAAAAAAAAATATTTTTATCAAAATAGAGCTAGTCAATACTGGTAATACCGATTGATGACGTGTCTTGCATAATAGATTCTTTCACCTTGGAAGATGAGTCAATCGGGTTCCCTAAACCCAACTGGGGAGAGCATGATAAGATATTGATTAGACAGATAATGTATGCAAATTAAATTTAATCAGGTAGCTGCGCCAGGGAGGAATGCGAATTAAATTTTGTTAATAATATAGGCAAAATTAATTACAAATCAAAGAATTTACAGACAAGCAAAAACTTCATGATACATTCATGATAATATGATTTCAGTTATTCCAATAATTCATGGAAGCTCGGCTCATAAAAACTTTCAAGAGGGGAAAGAAATCAGAAAATTTCATTTTGTTACCCATTGAAAATTTTGGAAATAAATCGGATTCAACAATACCTGAAAATGACAGTTTGAATATATAAATAGGAATGTTTTCAAATTTTTTTTTGTAGGATAGACGATGCAAAAATCAGTTATGGGTGGTTTTGGAACGTGGAGGGTGAGGCCTACATCTCATTGACTACTTCCAATTAATCAAAATTTAATTTTTAAAAATTATTGACTACTTTCAATTTTTTTTATTAATTGACCAAGTCTTATTAATTTAAATTAGAATAGATTGGCCTTATCTAAAATTAATTATACATATATGTTTTCTAAATTTTACTTCAGTCACTTCTACAATTTAAAAAAGAATGTCTGGGTATTATTCTTTGAAAAAATGTCCAGGTGTAATTCTACAAGTTAAATCTTTACTTCATTTAATTTTTTTAAACAAATTATCTTTTTTTTATTATTATTATTATTATTATTATTATTATTATTATTATTATTGTTGTTGTTGTTATTGTTGTTGTTGTTGTTGTTATTATTATTATTATATGACTTTTTATTAAAAAAAAAGAAAACGGTTTATATCCATAACTCCTCCTAAATCTACCCTAATTAAACAAATTTTATATTTAATATATTAATGTTTAATTATCTTAAATTTAATAATATCTATCTCAATTCTAAAATTTTCTCATATTTAATAAAAAAATCTATTATTTTAAGATTGACGAAAAATCAATCTCATTTCAAGTTTCTCTCTCTCATTAAAATATTTTGGCATTTCATAAAAATAAATAGAATATGTTGGTGAACAATCAATACTGAAGACAACTATTTATTTCATTTGCACACTAATATCATGGTAATTCTCTCCCTTTCTCTGAGGTTCACAACGAAGATGAATGTATGGCTTGGTGATAATATTTTCCCCCTCCAGTCTGTAATGTCACAGTCAGTGTTGCATACCGCACACTATCCCACAGCAAAATACAAAAATTTATATCCCTTCTGTTAATTCTTTTGTTTTTGTTTTTTTAATTTGGAATAAAAAAATGCATTGCAGATATGCAGGAGAAAGGGAAATTTTGTCGTCAATCGTGTCTCTTTTTCGAGGTTCTTTAAAATTGATTTTACCCTTTGTTTCCTTTTTTTTGTTTTTTATTACGCCTGAACTTGGTTGTTTTTGATGATTATTATGTGGGGTTTTTCTTATTTCTTTTTCTCGCATCTAGTGAAGCTTTCAGATATCCTCTGACATGATTTTGTAATTGCTCACCAACTGTAACATTCTCCGAGATAATTTGATAATTGGCCACCAAGTGTTTCATAAATTGTTATTTGAGCAAGACACCTTACTATCTTAACTTGATTTGAGAGAACCCATGAACTAATTACAGTAGTGTTTTGTTCAAGTCCGGAGGTGGATGGAGCACATTCGAATAGAGAAAAAAGTAGATGAGACAAGTGTTTGATTTGAATTGGATGTGATAGAGTGGATGAAACTTTATGTCAAACCAATACTTTTTAGAAATGATGATATATTATTTTATTATTATTAGTTAGTAAAATAATGATTGTATATTAATTATATTTTTTTGTAATACATATATAATTTAAAAATAAACTTGATAATGAATAACTTTTTAGATAAATTAAATTAATAATAAATAATATAAAATTTGTGTATATAAAATAAAAAATTGATTTGATAATAAATTGTGTATATATAATAAAAAAATATCTTTAATTCCAATTCATAAATAATTACTTAATAGTAGATGTCTTGATTATTAATATCTATAATCTATAATCTTAATAAAAAATTAAATATATCAATAATTTTAATTAATTACATATACATAGTTTACATATATAAATAATTAATATGTTTCTATTAGAATATTCTAATATATATAAAAATATATATAATTAAAATTAATTCTTATTTTTATATTAGTTTATATGATTTAAATAAAAATGTGTTTGAAATATGTGAAAAAAAAGATAAATAAAATATATATCAGGAAAAAAAAAACACTATATTTGTTCTACACACAAACTTCTATCACTACCACTTCTTTTTTTTTTAAAAAAAAAGGTCCCCTTGCTATGCATCATAACTGTTGATATGGCGAACTAATACGTCGGTTTCAGAAATAATCTACAAGGTTTGCCAGGTCGCCAGAGCCCATCCGAGCTGGAGAAGGTCCAGAGCTCGCCCGTCTGTGGGTACACCAGAGCTCGCCCGATACCCCGGAATCTGGTCAAGGCTCGAGAGCTCGCCCGACCTACCGGAGCTCGCTAGGAGCTCGCCCATAAGCTCACTCGTTAGTCAATAGGACCCTGATGGCGCGCTCTTTTTCCCTCCGTCTGGTTTGTCCACAAGGGTGGTTTACGGCGAGGTTTTTAATGAGGCCCATCTAGTCTAAGGCATAGTAGTAGGACGAGGCGCGGTAGGGGAAGCGGTGTGAGAGATCAAGACGAGGGTAAGGAACTCTCGTCAACACCGGAAGTCACATAGGCTCGTAAGGTGTCGTCTCACACTCGCACACCTATAAATAAGACCTCTCTTGTACTATTCACACAACGCTCACAAATTCTGAAAATTAATACAATCCCTACTGCAATATTTTTCTCTCTAAACTCTTTACTCTCCCTCCTCATATTACAACCAAGAACACAAATTCTTGGATTATTGTTTGATGGAATTAACATGTTATAACTAGCCACATAACAAACACGATTAACAAATTCTATCAACAATAACATCAAATGAATCAATGAAATTGCATACTCATTTAGTGAATTTGAAATAACTCAAGAATGGTTTTTTCCCAACAGGAATGAGCTTCATAAGCCAGCCAATAGGCCATGTGACAGCTGCAATGGCAACACAAATCCCCCATTGCTGGAAGCTGAGGCTGACAGTATCAGCAAAGTCCTTCAGCAACTCCACCATCACAATCTGCAGGACAATAGTGACACCAATGATCCCTATAAAGAGCCTGTTGGTGAGTATCCCTTTGAACACATTCTGCTTGTCCAGGCTACGGGCATTGAACTCGTTAAACACTTGGCAGATCACGAAAGTGTTGAAGATCATCGTGTTGTTCACCCCCTCGTTCACGTCCAACACGGACCTGCCCCCGAACTGCAGGGCCAGCAGCACCGTTATCTGGTACATGGCTTGTGGCAACAAATTTCTCCACATTATGTTGGTGATCAGTGGCTCTGTCCTGCCCACGGGCGGGCTGCGCATGAGCTCGTCTCGGGGGCGCTCTGTCGCTAGCGCCAGAGCGCCCAGCGTGTCCATGATCAGGTTCACCCACAGCAGCTGGACAGCAGTTAGCGGCACGTCCCCTGCTGACACGGCCGCGACGAAGTTCACCACAAGAGCTGCCACATTTACTGTCAGTTGGAACTGTATGAACTTCTGGATGTTGTTATAAACGCATCTTCCCCAGCGGACAACAGTGGCCACGGAGGCGAAATCGTCGTCCAAGATGACGATATCTGAGCTCTCTTTGGCGACTTCAGTGCCTTGAATTCCCATAGAAAGGCCTATATCAGCTTCTTTCAATGCAGGGGCATCATTGGTTCCATCTCCAGTTACTGCCACAACGTGGCCGTTTTGTTTGAGGCACTGCACGAACAGTAGCTTGTCTGAAGGAGAGGATCTTGCCATTACTCGAATGTTTTCGACTCTAGCAAGTCTTTCTTCGTCGTTGTAGTTTCTGAACTCGACTCCTTCGACTACTTCCCCTGCTGTGGTTTGATCTTGCTCGAGTATGCCACATTCTAAGGCTATGGCTTTTGCTGTGAATATGTTGTCTCCAGTGATCATCTTGATTTCGACCCCTGCTGCTCTGCATGATTGGATTGCTTTTCTTGCTCCACTTCTGCATGGATCTTTTAGGCCAACTATGCCCAGTAATGTTAAATCTTGTTCACTTAGATTTTTTTGGCAAGTTTGATCATGTTTGTATGCGAATGCAATGCATCGGAGGCTGCTGGCAGCCATGCCTTGTATGGTCCTTTGGAATTGGGCTCGTGTTTCGTCGTTAAAACTCTTGATTTCTCCGTTTACTTGGTGGTAACTGGAGCACATTGCTAGCACCATCTCTGCAGCCCCCTTCCAATGCACGTAATGATGAGAGGCATCATTGTTTCTGATCAAGACCCCGCTTCGTTTCTTGTCTGAATTGAAGGTTTCGACTTCAAGGACGGTGTATTCACGCTTCAACACGTCGATTACCATGCCCAAATTCTCAACAGCCCAGCTGAGAATAGCCTTCTCAGTTGGACTTCCTGAGTACTCAACTGAGGATCCCAATTTGGGCTTGTAGATACTTCCGGTCGTGTTGAACGCAACGCCTTGGTGGAATAGTCGAACAAGATGTGGAGCGATAGACGAAGACGACAACTCCTCCTGCACCTCATTTCCTACACACAGCCTGGTTACTTTCATCTGATTCAAAGTAAGTGTACCTGTTTTATCTGTGCAGATGACTGTTGCTGACCCCATAGTTTCACAAGCCGACAGCTTTCGCACCATCGCCTGATCAACCATCATTCGTTTCATCGAGTAAGCCAGTGTCAATGTCACAGCTAAAGGGAGCCCTTCAGGGATAGCCACCACAACTATGGTCACAGCGGCTGAGACGATTCTCAGCACCGAGTTGAAGACGTCGTTCAAGTCCTCATCTCTCCCATTGAATTCCTTCATGCCTTCCCTCTCCGTGCTCCCCGTGAAGTAACGTGTCAGCATTACCACAAGGACCAAAGAGGCCACAGCCACACCAACTTTCCCTATTGAAGTAGTCAATCTGTTCAGCCGCTCTTGCAATGGAGTTTGCTCGTTGGTATCACGCGTGATCGAGCTCATCATCTCTCCCCATGATGTGTTCATCCCAACTGATGTAACCACCATTCTTGCATAACCATCCGCCACCTTCGACCCGGACAACAGAAACGGGTTGTGGGACGAATTTACATCCACATGATCACTCTCCCCTGTCATGCTCGATTCGTCTACTTGGAACGAGTGCCCCTCGACGAACACTCCATCAGCAGGGACTTGATCTCCGATATTCAACATCACCACATCTCCAGCAACCACATCAAATATTGACACCTTCTGCCGCCTCCCTCCCCTCACAACATCAATCATGATGTTATTGCTCATCTTGGACAGCTTATCAAACTGTCTCTCCTGCCGGAAGTTGCTGGCTGAAGAGACAGCAACCACCAGGAACACCGCCACGAAAATGCTGCCGCCTTCATACCACCCCTTTCCAACACCATGCTCTCTGATCCCAAAGGCTAGAGACAGGGCAGCACAAGCTAAGAGGATCAAAATGGTGGCATCCCTAAAAGCCTCAATCACAAAATACATCAACCCTTTAGGCTTTGGCTTCACATAAGTATTCGAGCCAAAGGCCATGCGACGCCTCCTCATTTCCTCTTCGTCTCCACTCACTCCGTCCTCCTTGCTCGTCTTCAGAAGCTCAACTATGCCTTCAATGCCTCCAAATGCATGGAGGTCATCCAACACCTTGTTCTTCACCATTTCTCTGAGCTTCCTCTGCTCCAAAGCACTCATCAAACCCGCTGCAACGGGCTCAATGTCCACGACAGCATGTGGAGACAAATGTGTCCTTTTCGCGGCCTCTTTCGCGAGAGATAGAGACACGTACACCACAATGCAAGCAACCCTCCATTTTTTCTGACATTTAGTGAGGGGTGTGGAGCTGATTGTCAGCAACACGGATTGAACCCCGCCGTAGTAAACTCGTGCTGATGACTTGATGAGCTTACTTGCCATCTTTCACAATCCGCCAATTCTTCAAACAATTGTCAAAAGAAGACTGCAGAAAGAATTAGCTCATTCAAATGGGATTGGCCAACAAGCATCTTATAGACACACACTAGCTCAATGCAGCACTTTCCTCGAAATTTCATCTCATGTGAAACCTAAATACTATAATCTGCAGCCATATTAATGGTAAATTAAAACAACATTAATTTCTTCATCAAGTTTGGTCATCCACAATCTCAGCTTTCAAGAAACAGGTTAGCAAATCTATACAGAAGTTGTAATTAACAAGAGGTTTTTCTAAATGAAAAACTCAAAAAAGGTAATTAATGGATACTCCTTTGTTGAATAGCAACTACTTTTGGGTAGTGTAAGTATAGTATAAGATTGCTTGTCAACGTGCACAAACGCGTTTTATTAATTTTCTCAATTTCAACTTGGATTTCTCCTTTTTAATTTTATGATGCTATTTTTGTTGCATATTTATAAATTATGCACATTGGTTCGAAAAAGGGGACTACAATTATAAATTAATTCACAATATTTTTATGGAAGAATTTTTTTTTTTTTTTGCACAAAAATATATTTTTTTCTGTACATAAATAATTTATAATTAGTGTCAATTTTATGAACCATTTTGAGACATTTGCATATTAATTCAAAAAAATGACTACATTTACAAAAATTGTTTGAGTTAATTTCTGATGCAACATACAATCAAAGTATATTTTAAATAGTTAGGATATGATTGTTTTTACTGTGCAAAAAGATAAAATTATTTATACTGAACAATTATTGATGATCAGTCGAATCCATTAATATAAGGGTGACTTACATATAGGTTCAAAAAAGTCATTATATTTACAAACAGGTGCTGTGCAGAAAGAAAAAAAAAACTTCTATACAAAAAAAAATGTTTAGTGATTTTCTTAAACCTATATATGTAAATTATCCTTAATATAATTAGCTATAATTTTTTAATAAGAATAACTCTAACTGTTTAAAAATATATTTAAATTACGCTCATACATAACATAACAACTTTAGCTTTTAATTTTCTTTGGCGTTGTGGTTTCGTGCGTTCAATGATGTTCTTTGTTTATTCATATTTTACTTTTGGCACAATACTCTATCTTTATTTTATTTATTTATTCATGTTTAAGTGTTTTATTATTTTACGTGGAATAACACCTTATTTAGAATCATAGTTCGTTTGCATATCTTCAGCTAAATTACGGGCTCAATACAATGAACCTTTTGAATCGACTTTAGATTTTTCTATGTAGCATCGTCTTAATTAGGTCGTGCGCTAACTCGAGTCAATAACCGATAGCCATAGCTTCCTTCCCACGCCAGACACTGTCCAATTTCGTAATTTACATGAACTCGTATAACTATTATATATAATTAACATTAATATTATTTATGAATATTATCACTGTTATAAAAATATATTTAATTT
Organism: Prunella vulgaris; assembly: GCA_026898435.1. Taxonomy (NCBI): domain Eukaryota; kingdom Viridiplantae; phylum Streptophyta; class Magnoliopsida; order Lamiales; family Lamiaceae; genus Prunella; species Prunella vulgaris. Next base: position 246,351 of record JAPKLY010000100.1, read on the forward strand.
TTTACTGGTGATAATACATATATGTAACAGTAATAGTATGTACATAACAGTGGTAATTGACAAATTGAGTTACTGGTTGAGTTTATATAAAAAAAATTCTTATCTTATTTATACAATTTAAAATACTTTACACACATATATGTAAAGTTTATTACTTATCATGATTTCAATGATTTTTTTTTTAGTATGTGTATTCAACATTAATGCAAATTAATGTAGGAGAGGTATATAATAGTGATATTGTACTTTATATGACGTGATGCTCATTACAAGATTCGAAACGCAGTAAAAAGAAAAGTCAAAATAAATAAATGTACAACAGATGGACAATTGGACATGTAAGATCACAGACGTGATATAATAATTAAATGTTAAAACTAAAAATATTGGGTGAACCCAACAACGCTTGGTATAAAAAAAATTTAATGATAATGAGAGTGAGAATAAATATATAATAATTATAATAGGTAATGAGAACAAATGAAATACACAACATTGATTTTTCTCTTAAATAAAGTAATCATTACCCGCATTTGATTACCTTCATCTCATCCTATAATCATCTTCCTCAATCAATCTCCATACCACAATCAACAACTTTTTTTTATCAACTTATTCCAAAAATGGAGCACAACACTAATTATATAACCACCATGAATACAAACTCTAAAGAAGAAAAATAAAATTTTATTTCCATTACCATTGAAGAATTTGAAACAAGCGCTCCCTAAGTTCCGGATGAACTCGGGGATACTCCCTCCCTACGTTTCCTTTTGAGTTTAATTTTTCAGAATATCAAACAATATTATTCCCACGTTGAGAATATATACGAGAGTATTACTACCTCCGTCCCGGAACTACTTTCATAGTAGTCTCGGGCACGTGAAACAAAGAAAAGTAAGTATGTAAGTGTAAAGTTAAATAATAAAATAAAAAAAAGTGTGTTTTGTTGACTTTTGTGAGTGAAAAAAGTTTCCTTTTTAAGTGTGTGAAAGAAGAGTTGGGACGTTCAAATAAAAAAAGTGTGAAAGTAGTTTTGGGAGTATGATATTAATAAAAATAAATAAGTATTTTAATTCGTATGAGATCTTTTGAAAATAAATAAAAATAAATAGATGTATTTTTAGCATGTAATATCATATTAATGTGAAATTGGAATCCATCCAACATACAATAACTGGTATCAAAACTCAGTCAGGTCTCTTGATGTTCTAGGTATATTTTATAGTTTCAGCATGCTCTATAATTGCAACATTGTCTTATTCTTCCACATTTGATTCTAGGTGTTTTCTTTTGTGGGAATGATAATTCTTAAGTTTTTTAAGGATCATGATTGTCACTGAAAACAATAGAATTTCTTTTGTTTAAAGTGGAAATTGTTAAACTTGAATTTTGTTAAAATAAAAGAGAAATATTTTGTACTATATATCAATTGTAAACAAGGGGAGAAAACTTTTAATGCTATTTTAAAAGCTTAGATATTTTACTTTAGTCTTATGTTTGATTCTAATTAAATTTCTTTCAAGTGAGAAATGTGAGAATCATATATAGACTTATAGGGTGTGTTTAAAACTCTTTTAAAGTTGTAAAATCACTTTTTCTTAGAAGTTGGTAAGATCAACTTATGCAAAATAAAAATGATTCTACACTTTTAAATGAATTTGAAAACATGATCATAATAGTGTAGGGGTGTCGAACGAGAGAGAGTATCTGTATTCACATAGAGGTATTTTTTATGGCCCGTGATTTTTTATCCTATTATGGAATTCCACGTTAAATTCTTGTGTTTGATTTATTTGTTTATTTCTCGTTTGTCCCTTGAGAAAATAATTTTCTAACATCGATACTAGAGTTGTGGTCCAAAACGAAATATTGTGGAGGAATTTTCCGAGTGTCAAAAAAAAAAAAAAAACGACAAGACCTTTATGGAATAAGAGGTACTACTACACACATTTAAACTTGCACAGCTCTACTTGGGCAATCATTTTAATAACCACACTCCAAAATCGCCTAGAGAGTGATTTGCACACAACACACACACACGGCTCCACTTGGACAATCATTTTAATAACCACACTCCAAAATCGCCTTTAGAGAGCGATTTGCACATAACACACACACCACACACACACACACACACACACACATATATATATATATATATATATATATATATATATATATTTTGAGTGCGGTTAGAAACCACACTCCAAAATCTTCTTTGGAGAGCGGTTCAAAAATTTATTCCAAATAAGCATTTGGAGTGCGATTTATAACTGCATTTTAAACTCCTTTTAGTAACCCTAAATTGGTGGTTGTCGAAGATGGCTTCGACGACAGCTTTTATTGGTCGGCTTCCAGAGCTTTGATTTTTAGGCGAGCTTACGGTGGCGGATTCGAATGGTGATAGAATGTTGCATACGGTGGTGGTGGTGGCGAATTAGGCGTTGGCGGCCATAGTTGAAAGACGGGTGGTTGCAGGAGGCGGCTGTGCTTTTAGCGATGGATGACCTTCAGCTTCTTTTGGCGAGAATTGAATTGGTGGTGGTGGTTGAATTGCTTGAGGCTTTGATAATGGTTGTTGTCTCTTCCTTAATTCAAGTGTTGTGGCTCATAGTGAGCCACGTTGTATTCCTTCCTAATTAGTCAATGATCTGTTTCAAAACCTTGATATTGTCTAAGCGATTGAAAGGAAACGATCTATTCCAAAATCTCTGATAGATATTTCAAATAAAAAATAAAATAAAATAAAATAGATTAGCTTGCGGTTAAAAACTGCAGTCCAAATAGAATATAGGACAGCAATTCAAATCCATAGTCTAAAGTGCAAATTGGACTAACATTTTGTAATAGTTGTTTGAATTTAAATTGTCACTTGGACTTTCATTTTAAAGTGCTATGTAAAGTCTAATCTGTATTTGTGAGTAGTTGACCTAAATAAAAAGGATAAGTTAGCAATGAGTCTTGGTGAAGCGACGAAGTCTCTACGTACTATACGAGATTATCCTAGATAGAACAGATTATTGAAGGGAGGCTCGTTGATTTTTGTTTGAGAACCGAATAGTTGGGATATCAACAATATCCTACATGGTAATAAATATGGAAGGATTATGGGATTTATAAGTATGGACAATAGGACAAAATTCTCAAATGGTGTTAGACCTTCTGGAGAGGTCCAAAAGTAAAAATATTTTGTCTCGACCTAATGTGGATAATATCATGCCAACATAAGATGAAAGCCATAAATTTTAAAAATACAATATTTTATTATAATTTTTTTGACAAAATGCATAAAAAAATTAAAAAGAAATAGAGAGAAAGTGTAATGGAAAAGGATATTTTTATAATAATAATAATAATAATAAGGATTAATCTTGTATGCACCAGTTACACGGTGCAACTCAAATTCATTTTTTAAAAGTTACACAAAATACAATTGAAACTTTACACATGTTATTACTGAAAAGTGTATCTTTTATAGTGTAACTTTTCAGTAATAATTTGTGCAATTTTTCAATAATAAATTGTGTAACTTTTTAAAAATATACTTGAGTTACACAGTGTAACTGGTGCACGAAGACTTACTTTAATAATAATAATAATAATAATAATTCATCGAACCCAATTTCACAAAATACCTACTTGACCACGTTGGCCGACTTGGCGATTTCATAGATAAGCAATTAAAACACGCTCACAACACGTGGAATGCTGCCGCCTTGCACTGTGTTGTAACAAATTTTTACTATTGCATTAGTCTATTATACTTTATCGCCTGAGGAACCCATATAATACAAATATACTTTTAATTTTTTTATTTTGTTATTATTTTTAAAAAGTATTTTTATTTATATTAAAAATTATTTATAAATAAATTATCTTTTTAATAATAGTATAGGTAATTTTTGAAAACACGCTTATTATTTACTATTTCAAATATTATATTATTTTAATTGTTGAATTTATATCATTTGTATTTTATGAATTCTATATCTAATTATATGCATGAGTGTAAAGTAAATAATATTTGTGTAATTAAATGATAGTTAGAGAATAATAATAATAATAATAATAATAATAATAATAATAATAATAATAAAGTGATGATTTTAAATTTAGAAGATCTTTGATAACTTATAGTAATATATACTCCCTCCGTCTACTATAATTTTACATTATTTTTTTCGTTCGTTCAAAAAATATATATACTTTTTTTTTATGAAAATCATCACATTTATTATCACTCTCACAATCCATTATTTTATTTGTAAGTGACCCCATATTACATTTACAATACTTTTTTTTTTTTTTAAAAACTTGTGTAAGTGCACAAATTTAAAGGATAGAAGAAGTAAAATTTAAATTTTATTGTTAATCGATTTATTTTAAAAAATTATATTGTGTTAAAAGCAGGTGATCGCGCAAGAGGGGTGCAGAATAGAGTGAGTAGGTGAAGTTGAGATATCTTCAATTATTACTACCCCCGTCCACGATAAATGGTACACATTATCTTAAACGGTCGTCCACAATAAATGGTCTACTTACCTAAAATGGAAAACTTACTATCATTTTTTTTTTATACACATATATTCATTTTTACACATTACATGAAATACTTTTGTAATAATTAAATATTTTTTTACACTAATACACTTACTTTTATACATCAACATTTACGTTTTTTAATAACCATAAAATTCTCAAGGTAGACCAAATTTTGTGGACGGATGCAGTATTTTTTAACTGTTTGTTGAAGCTTACGTTAAAATCTTGTAAGTTGTTAAATAACTTATTTACCAAATACTTTGAGAGCGCTTATAAACTCGGAGTTCCGGACAAATTGAGGTAGGATTAAATCCGCAAGAATGTTCCCTTCTATTTTAAAAGATCAACTGTGCAGCTAAATTTCTAAGCTATTTCTATTGCGAACTGGATTTTATATTCGGGAAAAAAAAACAGGATATAATGTATTTTTAATTCAATTTATTTTTCTTTTCACACATTTGAGATGTTAGCGTGAATACATTAATATACATATATAAGAAGAAGATTACTTCGGGGGAAAAAACAAGGTGATCACCTACCAATATGTTTTGTAGTAAATTAGTTTCAAAGTTTGAATAACTAAAGAGTTTATTAAAAAAAAAAAATCAAAACTAGATACGTTAAAACTCAAAAGTTTCAAAAGATAAGGTTAAATTGATATTTTTTATGTGTTTGAAATAATACTCAGTGAATACAATTGAGTGGCAGTTTTAAAACATTAAAAATAACTTAAAATCACTTATTTTCAAAGTTATCTTTCTATCACCCCGTTTTTAACCTCTAAAAACATATAGGAGCATATTTTTTTAAATTGATTAGAGTCAATTTTTCAAAAAAAATATGCTTCTCACTATGTAGTTGTGATTGTAAATAAGTACTATGCCTATTTTCAATCTCGATTAAAAGTGTAGAAGCACATTTTTAAAATGTTGGTAAGACCCAATTTTTTCAAAAAAATAAGTGATTCTCACTATTTAATAGTGATTGAAGACAAGCACTATAGGCTTATTTTCAAATACAACTCATAACTTGTAATCACTTTTTTATTTAAAAAGTTGGTTCTTACCAACTTTAAGAAAAAAGTGATTCTATATTTTTCAAATGAATTTGAAAATATACTCTATATTTTTTAAAATAAGTAATTTTAGAAGTTGATTTGCAGAGTTTAAAAACATGTTATGAAGTGGTCTTGTATTAACCAAGTAGGCCTCCTAAAAACTTATTAATATTATAAAATTGATATATTATTTTTAATTATCGATATTATTATATGTATTTATTGATATCATGACATTTTACATTGTGAAATATTATGATACTAGTTAATACCATTATTTTTGAAAATCGGTTGAATCGGGAACCGGCCATAGAACCGGTCTAGTTACCCCCTGAAAACTATTTTTACGGTTCAACCAGAAAGAACTGGTCAAAACTAGTAAAAAGTCGACCAAAATCGGAAAAAATCGGTTGAACCGGCTTGATTTTATATTTTAGTTTTTTAAATTTATTTTTTAAATTTTTTATTAAATTAAATCTTAAGAAACGTCTCATCCCAAAATTAATTTATTCTACAATTTATATATTTTAAATTTTTATATTAATATTTTAATTTGATATTTTACTATGCATGAGTTATGAAACATGTCATAAACTATAATCTGATATTACAGCTTGAGTTATTTTGAGTATCTTAATTTTAAGTCCATGATTCTATTGTGTTTATTTCAATATGTAATTAATAATTTATTAAAAATTAAAATTAAAATAACTTATTTTATTTTTTAATCTAACATATAGTCCATCTGTCCTACAGGAATTTGCACATTTTCCTTATTTTGATGTTCCACATAAATTTGTACACTACAAAAAAAACATTGATTTACGTGCATACTCTCAAACCTATACACATATTTACCCATATATCACTACTTTATATATAAAACATATTTTCCTTTAAAAAATATGTCATTTTGTAGGGTGCAAATTCCTACTGTACGGAGTGAGTATATATAGTATTAAAATAGAACAAAATAATTTTAACGGTTAGACCTCCGGTCCAACCAGTTGAACCCGCAACTGGTGCTCTATCCGATTTGATCATCTGTCTGACTATAAAAATACTAATTAATACATGTAATGATAACAATAATGCATGCAACTGTAGGATGAATACTTCATATTATGAAAGTAGTTCAACCTAGATTTTGCAGTACTAACCAGTTTCATCACCATGAAATTAATGTACAAACTAATATCTTATAAAAAATAATTAATATCCATAAATATAACAAATGATATTATTTAAAAATAATATCTTATTGCAAAAATAATTAATATATTTTAATCAAACAATTAATAAATATCAAAATCAATTTATCGATAAAATCAGAAGATTTTGCCCTGGTTTATTCGTGTCCATGTATGGATCTGAAACATTTGTTGATGAATTCAACAGTGTATGAAAACATCATAATCTCAAAGTTAAACAGAGTTCTGAAAATAAAGTAGACTCCATACGGTACATATTTTCAATCACAGGGAAAAATATATTTTTTTCTAAATTATTTTTTATTAACTTTAAAAAAAAAATGTTTCTATATTTTCTTTGAAAACAGGGTAGCACTTTCAAAAAAAAAAATTGTATCAAGTTGAAAGTATAAAATATCACTTATTCTTTTCAAAATAAAAATTATATTTTAATTCAATTATTTTTTACTTTAAAATTATTAGTCTTTCTTATAAAAAAAAGCACCGTCATTCATAAAAAAATTGGGATGTCAATCTCACACAGTATTTGACCACATATATATATGAGTATGACACTATCAAATGATGTGTATACTTTGTCTCACGCTACGCCTCATCTTTTATTACACATAACTTATGCAATAAGCCAAATTTTCTCCCGTGGAGATTCTTATCACATTTTAATGTAAAATGTAGTATTACATTTTAAATCTTAATAATTTTAAAATTATATTTCTTCTCTCCTGCTATAAATTTTTTACCTTACTTTTTTAACACATAATAAGTTTTACCACTCCATAAAATAAAAAGTAAAAATGACATTCTATATATTAATAAACAAATATTTTTAGACAATTATCCTCTATTTTTCCACAACATCTTATTACTTTATATAATAATCAACACCCACCATAAATTAATAAATAATACATTTTCTTTGTGCAAAACAACAAAAAAAGAAAAACGATTAATTTTTTTTTAGTTCAATAACTTATCTTCATATTGAGGTGATTTGTAAATTTGAAAATATTTAAATTTTTATCCTTTTATAGAATCAATATCAATTTTAATGGCTTCAATCACGGTTTTAGTGGGATTTGTTATAGATTTGATGGCAATAGGAGGGACTGATGGAGCAAATCGACGGACGTGATAAATTAGTTATATATAATCTTACCCAACTTAGGGTTCTCGATTGGTCCAACAATCTATTTCTGGTTGATAAGATTTCTCTTGATTTTGGTACACTTGAACTACTTTTGTTGCAGAGCTCTGATTCTTATGGAGAAATTCCAGATTTCTTTTGAGTGTGTTCAGTAAACTTCTATAGAAATTTTCTGGCTTTTTTTCTTAGAAATTTTTGGGGATTTAAGTTTCATTTTCAGCAGATTTCGATCTATTTTCAATGTGCACGATGTGTGTGCTATGTTTGTCAAATTGATGTGTGTATGTGAGTGGTTTTATGGGTTGTGTGTGAGTTCGTGTGTTTTTTGTAAGTTAGTATGCCGTGAGTGAAGATTTTTATTTATTTTTTATATTGCAGATGAAGATGAAGATGAAGATTTTGTTAGGACGAAGATGTTTGTGTATTTTTTTTTTTTTTTTGCACAAGAGTCAAAACATTTAATTTTAGTCACAAAAATTTGTTAATTTATATAAATTTAGAATTTAAATATACAACTCAATAATATTTAATTTTTGCGTTGTTTTCTTTATATATATGAATTTATTTTTTATATATGAATTTACTTAAAAATTGCGCAAAACTGAAAATGGGCAAAATTATATGTGATTTTTTTAAAAAGCCGTGCAAAATTAAATGTAATTTTTACAAAAAAGTTGTGCAAATTGACTATACAAGTTAAATTGGGAATGAGCAAAATACTGGTCGTGCACAACTGAGGCTGTACAAAATTGTGATGTGACATTAATGTGAAACATGTAACGACAGTATTTAATACTTTTTGTACCATTTTAGACATTGTATAATAAGAGACTTAGATTTGGGGACAGCAAAATGATCCGCCCCGTAGCCGGTCCGCCCTGACCTGTTCCATTTCAGTCCGTCCTGACCTGTTTCATTTGGGGCAGTCCTGCCCCGCCCTGCGCATGGGGCAGGGCAGGCATGGATTTGCATTTTTACTGTCCTGCCCCGTCACTCCCTGCCCCATTGTATATATTAAATAAATATATAATATTTTATAATATATAAATACATTCTACATATAATATTTTATAATATATAAAAAAATTAATATCCTACATTTAAAATATATTAAATAAATTTAAAATTATATTATTTATTTATTTATTGTAACTCTAATGTAAAATTATTTTAAATTATTTTTTTGAATATATTTTGATAAATTTAATGTATTAATTTTATTTTAAAATAATTTTTTATTTATCTAAAATATATATTATATTATATTTTAAAATAAAATTATATATAACATGGGGCAGGATGGGGCAGAGCGGGACGATCTGTCCCGCGATGGGGCAAGCATGGGGGGCAATGTTCTGCCCCGCAGTGGGGCATGGGGCAGGACAGGGCGGCGGGGCAAATATGTGGGACAGACATGGATTCTCAGATACCCGTCCTGTCCTACCCTGCCCCATTGTCATCCCTACTTAAGTTAATATAAATATATCCATATGTAATGTAAGTGACCCAAAAGTATTGCCCCCATTCAATGTTAACGACATTTGACATTTTATTTGCAAGTTAGATTGTTTAGGTTAATATAAATATATCCATATGTAATGTAAGTGACCCAAAAGTATTGCCCCCATTCAATGTTAACGACATTTGACATTTTATTTGCAAGTTAGATTGTTTTGTAATTTACAAAGTGTAAATTGTTGTAATTTTCCAAATTTATCCCTTTACATTAAAAAAATAGATTTGTTTAATGAAAAAAAAAAATCAAACAGATATGATAAAAAAAGTCAATTAATTCCAATATATTTTTTTTTATCGATAAATGTTAGTGGTTAGTATTTAGAAGTTAATACACCAAGTCTCCATACACTCATATCTCCAAATCAACCTTATATCTCCCTCTTATTCGTTCCCAAAGGAAATCAAACCCGAGTCACTCACTCAAGTGAGGAGCCCGGTGGCCAAGTGAGTAGTTAACTCACCTGGTTAATTAACTTCTTAATACATGTTCTTTTATCCACGTATTACTTTTGAAAAAAGTACCTAAGAGTAATTCTCATATATATATATATATAAATATATATAATATAAATCAAGTACACTTTTAAATAGTACAAATTCTTATTACTAAATATTGTAGTTATTTTTAGTTGTGATTTTCAATGAAACAATGAATATCGATAGTATCAAAAGAATATACTTAAATTAGATGACACGTCAAGTTTATATTTTTCTTAAATTTGGTTCATTAGACCTATCAAATACTTATATAGTAATAGTGATTATGACCGAGAGAGGGATGGGTTAGAATCAACATTAGCTCGATTAAAAAAAATTATTGATAATGACATGATGGTGAGGATATTGATGAAAATTATTTTAGTTTTTTTATGTTGTATTATTAAATTTAAATTTATATATTTATGTAAAGTATAATTTGATTTGATTTTAGCATATTTAGTATTTATTTATATTTCTTGCTCATTAAGATATTTTTTATTATAAATTAGAGTGTTTTAAATTTTTATTAGGGGTTAAATTGATTAATAGAAAAATGAGAGTTTAACGCAACATCTCTTTTACGGTATTCATTTGTGAATTATTTATATTTGTGTGTGCCACTTTTGGGTACTAAGTGTGTTTGTTTTTTTATATTTATTCATTTTTACTATACGTTCTCACTGTCTACATCAGTTCATAATCAGAGATCAGTTATGATCTCGATAATGGTTCCAAGACTTCAACCGATATTATACAATTTATGATGAGCATTTAATGCACGGAGATGACAATATAGAGATTGTATTTGTAATTATATTTAATGAGAAATACGATAAATTAAACAACTATTTTTTAATGAATATTTTGATGAAGATCGTGGTTATGATGGATCATCATATTTTGATGAGTATATTGATGTTGCAGTGGATATCAAATATGGTCCACCAATTTTTTACAAAGAGCGTGATAATGATTCTATATTTGAGTATAATCCACGTAAAAATTATGAAAATTGCGTGGATAAAGGTATTTTTATTGTTGTAGACACAACATTTGTAAATCTAAAGATTTGATAACTGACAATATAAAGATTATACTAAATCTTTATGTTATATTAAATAATTTAGATTTATATATTTATATTAAATTTGATTTTAGTATATCTAGAATTTATTTAAGATTTTATTCATTAAGATAATTCTTCTTATAAATTATAGTGTTTTAAATTATTTTTAGGGAATTGATTTGATTAATAAAATATGAGAGTTTTATCTCAACATCTCTTTTACAGTGTACCAACGCATTTGAACGTACCACTTTTATGGATATTTTAAGAATCAACCGAAGTGTTTCTTTATGTCATATTTATTCATCTTTAGCTGACTATATCACATGTTAGGTTTAATAGGAAAATGTCCAACAATTTCCCAGCTTGCTTAATGCAAATAAACTCGAATTTTTCTAAACATTTTTTTTCTTTTTTAAGTATCACTATTATCACTTTTCAAAAATCAATTCATTTTTAAACAATATTAATATGCATCATAATAATAATAATAATATTTGAGAAAACTAAAATGACTTGAACTTAACTTCACACTTACACAAGCGTTTGTTGATTAAATAAGCAGCCTACGCATGATGAAACCGACATGCGAAGGTGCAGTGAAATTTCCAACATGACACAATAACAACGACCTACACACACTGCTTTTAAATGAATAATAATATTGACAAGTCCAAGGCATGGGGTGCGTGCCCATCCTCCGGGTCATTTGATATAATTATAAAAAATATAAAGATTATAGGAATGAAAAGAGTATGTAATAAAAATCATAATTCTCATATAGCTGAACTATGATTGATTTCTTAGTTTTGAGGAATCAAAGTCATAGTAGAATCATTCCAAACACACACTAGGACTTTAATTACCATCAGGGTTGCTTAGGTACGGAAGTACGGGTGGGGGTGCGATAGGATACGGGTGCGGGAATTCTATTTTTTTTAAAATTTAGGGTGCGATACGGCAAGAATACGTTTATTTATTAATATTTTATTATATATAATACACACACACATATATATATATCAAGAAATTATTCAAATATCATCAATAATTTATCATAAAAGTCTTAAATAAAAATTCAATCAATCTAAAACTAAAATAAATCTTGCAATTTAAGTCACTACTTAACTAAGTTTAGAAAGTTCAAATGAAATTCAAATAATATATAACATAATTGACCTAATTCGAATTATCATTCATCATTATTTAGTTCATCACCAAATAAAATAGTCACGTTTAATAAATAACACCACTTCAATTTAAGTAAAATTAAATATAAAAAATTTCAAATTCATACTTAATAGTTCATATTCATATACTGTACGCACAAGTAAAAATTCAAAAAATTTGAAAAATAGTTCACAACTCCACAATAAAATCACATATTAAAAAATATATTTTAATTTTATTAATGAATATTAATATTATTTAATATTCTTTTGTTGTATCGCGTTTTTTATTCTTTTTTTTTTGTGATTTTAATATTATTTAATATATTGATTTTATTTATATTCAATTTTACTTTAAAAAAATTTAAGAAAAAAGAAATAAATTTAATTTTATTTGCAAAATAAACCCCGCCGCACCCTCCTCGTATCGGATTCTTCTATAAAACGTATCCGATACGCGTATCCTAAACTTTTTTAAAAAAAATTCTCAAGGATACACCACGTGGTGTATCCCGTGCGAATCCCACGTGAATCGTACCCGCACCCTTCACGTATCCGATACTGCATACTTATTTTTTTCGTGCATTATAGATTACCATTACTCACCCTCAAAAGTATCCAACCAAACAGCCCCTTAATTTTGCATAATCGATTCTATTCATATTCACTACACAAAATATTATTGAGCAAGTATTCTGTAAAAATAGTTAATGATAAACGTATCATGAAATTTATTAAGGCTCCATTTGGATGGATAAATTTGAAAATGAATGAATTTAAACAAAAATACATGCAATAAAGCATACATTTTAAGTTAGAAATTATAAAAAAAAAATTGAGAGAAGGAAAAAAGTAAGAAAAATGAGAGCTGGAAAGAGGTAGAGGTGAGATATTTCAAATGACATGGATTTGAAGAGAATTTAGAATTTATCCATTTTAAACATAAAACGGAATTTAAGTTTATGGAGAAAGTGGTTATTTGTGTGTAAAATCCACGGATTTCAAATTCACACATCCAAATGGAGCCTAAGTGTATCAAACATCTGGTCAGGTGTATCAAAATATTCATCATGTATATCAAAAGTTAAGATCAACATATAAATTTTATTGACCTCAACTTTTGATGCACCTGATGAAAATTTTGATACAATACTTAAAACGTGTTCATGATAAGCTTATCATGAACTATTTTCATACAATACTTACCAAGATTTTTTATTTTTTTAGAAAAAAATAATGAGCCCTTTAGCCACATTTGTTGGTGAATAGTGAAGATTTTTAATTTTTTTAGAAAAAAATAATGAGCCCTTTACCCACATTTGTTGGTGAATAGTGAATATCTATCTGATTAGAAATAGAGAAGTAACAGTGTATAAAATTTTATATCGAATTAACAGCAATATCTTTAAAAAAAAAAAGATGTTTAGGAGAAAAACTTCCCAAAAAGTATTTTAATATATTTTTTGTACTATTAGTAAATGCCATGTCAACCGCTCTTTTTCTACCTACATTCACCTTTCATATGTAGATTATGAGATTAAAATATTTTGTCATGTAATTTTCTTTTTCTTTTAAATGATCCCAAAACAATTAAATATACAAGTTTAACTCCATCTTTTCACAAATTTTACAATTTACATTTCAAATTTCATCAAAATTACAAAACACCACCGTTTTTGGCATGTCTAGTCACGTGCGCGTTCAACTCAGGCAAATATACTAACTGGATAATTAAAAAAAAGAAAAATTTAAATCTAAAGCAATTATTAATATTTCACCTCAAAACTAATTTTTAATTATCCAGTCAACATACTCGTCTCAATTGAATGTGCACTTGATCTGAATATGCCATAAACAACTCCATTTTGTGATTTCAATGCGATGTAAATTGTATAAAAAAAATTAAAAAAGAAATTGAGACTAAACTTATACATTTAATTTTTCTTGAAAAAAAAAAATTGAGACCAAACTTATACATTTAATTTTTCTTGAGACCATTTCCAAAAAGATAAAATATTATGGAACTAAAAGAACTTCAATCCTTGCGGATTATTATCTCATCATTAGTGTTTTATTAGTATTATTATTATTGTTATTAATGTGGTGGATGGAAAGTAGGGAATGCGTTTTTTTAAATGGTGATGCAATTGCATAGAAATGTGTTACACAAATATGGATAGATGTACTATACAAATATATACATATTTAGATGGAAAATTAGATGTGCCCATAAAAAATCTGATAAGATGATTGATGAGTCACCCTCAGTCGGTGAGGTCATCCCTAACCACAGTCTTTGGTTGTTTGTGGAAGCGTGTAGAACACGTTTGAATGGGAGAAAAAGAAAGATGTAACTAATTCTCTGGAATTCAAAGGAATAATGTAGGATCTTGCGACCACACCCCACACGAATTTGGAATTTAACATACTATCTTTAAATCTCAAATTCAATCCACACCTAAAAATACCTATTATACCTATAATTATTTTTTCTAATACAATATACTTATTATTACTTTTTTCAACACAAAACACTTAAAAATACATAGTATTATACATATAATTATCACATTCTGATTTGATATATAGTAATATTCTACCCTATCAAAATCCAAAACAAACACACATTTTTATCATACCAAGATTTTCACATCCCAAAATTTCAAAGTTATAACTTGCTACTCATACCTAAATTCCAAACAAACATACGCTTGATTAATAAATTTATATTCGATTTGTATTAGAAGGAGAGAATTGTTGTAACAAAAATAGGAGAAAGAATGATGTGATAATAATAAAAAGGGTAAAAATGTATAGTATAGGTGAATGTATATTTGTATGGAGAATGAGATATGCAAATTCGAAAAGTGGTTTGAATGGAGAAAATTCGTCAATCTGAATGGACACATCCCAAATCAAACACAATTGTTTTGGGTTTATAATAGGTGCGGGGACTTCACAAAACTTTGAAATTCTAGTATTTGAAAATCTCGTTAAATCTTTAGTTTGAGTCCCAAAACAAACCGAGCAATCATACCAAGTTGGATTGCCCAATTCCTCGTGTATTACATAAAGTAGAATAGGTAACATGAATAGGTCATTAGTTGAGGTCGGGAAAAGGACAATTGTAAACACATGCAAAGACCTATCATGGTTTTTTCCCACTACGTCCTTCTCTATTGGAAAGAATATTAAGATCAAGGACTTAAAGAGAGAAGTAAATAAACAATTAGTTGTCCCCAAACTGCAACTTTCAACGAGTGATAATTATTTAAAATGTAAATGCATGGAAAGCAATGGAGTCAATGAAGTAATGGAGCAGCTACAAATTAGACTTACCTCGTACCAAATTTCTGGTCCATAAATTGGAATAATTTGGTCCAGAGGAGAGTGGTTTGCAAGTCATGTGTAAATTTCGTGTGGGCATTCTTTCCCGAGGCTTACCTGTTTCCAAGGAAGAAAATATTGCCATAAGTTATGATAATGCAATGCAAATGGTTGAACATCAACGTACTGGACGCCACCAAATTCCACAAGAGAAACCGAGTAAAGAAATTGCCACACATTCAATGCTCATAACTGCTTCCAGTTTAATTTCTCAGTCATCTAATGCGTATGCGTTGGACTTGGATCCCCTGCAGTAAATGCAGGGTTTAGTTACATTTGGACCCTTGATTTCACACAAATACACACACACCGTGTGGGTGAGTGTGAAATCAAGGGTCCAGATGTAAAATCTAATCCGGAGTGTGTTCAACAAATCTAAAAACTTGTCATCATAAAATTTAATTTAAAACCATCTTTTACAACCATTTACTTGTATATCTCTATATGTTCTATAGCTTTCATTTAGCATATTAAAAACAATTAACAGTCCAACTCACATGTTTCGCCATTAATCTATATATCCTGATCATTTGAAAGGGATTTCCCATCAACTACCCAGGAGTAACTTCTGTGCGGGGTAATCCAGCTATCAAAGGTTGTATCCCATCATAGCTCGAGCAAATAACATCAAAATTGTAAAATCCCCTACTATTTTGACAAATATACTATACGGAAATTAACGCTAATCACTGAGTCAAGCACTCATTTGCTCACAGTTATTCAATTGACTTGTTTTTTCCAAATGGCACCTAAAGAATGGGACTTCACAGTGCAGGTCCAGAAAGTTAAATCACTGAGCCAGACCTCTAAGCATATGCTTATCAGGTATTTTAAAAATGGTCAAATGAACAATCAAGCAATGAAGAAAAAGTGTTCCAGGATGATAATACTTTGGAGTAAATAAGAAATACTGCCCTAGAGGTTTGACCTCTTTACAGGAAAGTCCTTTTATGTCTTCAAACTACAAAAAATTAAGAACCCTTGACGTACCACAAACACTTCCCCAGAGGTTTATGTTATTCATACAAGTAAACCCGGGGCCCCCCCCCCCAGCTGGTGCAATTTGTAAATTGAAGCAAAGTTCAAGGGAGATACGTGTAATTTACAACTTTATTGGGTCTTTCTGTTAATTGGTCAAACCTCAAGGGTAGTAACTGTAATTATCCCTGACAATTAAATTGTGTGATTTGCTAAAAAGCTACATTAGATTCTTCCTGTTCATATAAACGTTTTATTTTGTTCATTAGGAACAAAACGTAAGGTCCATTTCTATGAATCTACCTCAATAAACTACTAAAAGAAGCCACCTCAATTAAGATAATAATATAGATATAGAATTAAGCAAGATCATGGCCAATTGTAGTCATTTCCAGCACTTGAACTGATAAGCATCATCAACGTGTAGGAATTATGCCAGCCCATCAATTGCATCTTATCTTAGAGGCAGCAATAATTAAAAAAATATATATACATGATAGACTTTTCATTTCTGATTTAAAAAAAAATGATGTCGGACTTGGACAAAATGAAAATTAAAGAATTATACTTTTGAAAAATAAACAAAGTTGATGAGGCATTTATTTGTTAGAATTCAAAAGTTCAAACCTAAGGTGACAAAACTGATGGTCCTACAAGTGTTCCATATAGATTATGTGGCATTTTGACATTTTGGTTCATCTGGAAATAAATAACCAAACAAAGTCAGACCTGGAATGTGCAGTGGCTCCAATGGCACTAAATATTAATTTTGTCATCCACCAAAACATAATAGATGAATACAAGTAACGATGAGTAACACGTATAACTCTCCCTTCAAGCATGATAAGGAATCAATAAAGGCCCAGTACAGCATTACCAAATTTAACTTCATTGTGTTACCAAAACAATGACCAGACATAGAGCACTTAATTTTATATATATATATATATATGTGTGTGTGTGTGTGTGTGAAGAGAATGTACAAAGAGATGAGGAATCCTTTATAATACACAGTGGATAGAGCACCTCTTTGTGTTCTTATATAAGAGGTCCCAAGATATCAGACTTATACCCTGCAATTCATTACCATATAATGAATTGGGGTTGATCATTAGCTCAAGATTTGGAATGGCTCAACCAGAGGAATCTACTTCTGTGTGAAGAAAGAACTTTATCAAATAATAAGGATTTAGATGGAGCAGTAAGGAAGTAAGATCCTCAATAATAAGTTAATAACACAAGCTTGGGAATTAAGTAAAACAACAAGTTGATGGTCAGGCACTCAAGACAATATGGCACTGACGAAATTAGGAGAGTCAAGTGATACCCACTCAATGTCTCAATGCATAAATAATTAAGAAGAATAATTTCTTGTTTAGCTATATTATGATGAGGGCATAAATAAACTACATCTCTTTCAAGACATTTTTGGCTCTCTGGCAAGGAGGGACAAAGAGATGAGAAAATGTGAAAGAAAAGGAAAGAATGGCTTGAAGATCAAGGAAGATAGTCCACCTTCAAATACTTTTAGTTTTCATCTTTCTCTTATTATTTCTCAACCAGATTTGTCCATGAGCTCTGTTAATGAACTAATATTCCTTTGTAGTGCTATGATGTGCCAAATAATGAAGTGGTTCTGGAGATTTTTCTATCAATTGATGAGTGGTTTTTTTTTTTTTAAGTATCGGGCATTATTTTAAATAGTTCATGGTTAACAATTGGATTATTTTTTAGCCCTCTGGATCTGGGAGGTAAATTAAATGTCCCATTCACTACGTAGATTACCATGAATGCATGCAACATAGGAACACTTGTATGGTTTCTGCAATCTCTGCATGAGATTCATAGGGCATCATGAATTATTGACTGATTAATTCACATGGCCACATGGGAATATAGCGGACTATCAATTGGAAATAGATTTGCTAGCCCTTAGAAGAGGTTAATATATAATTGAGGGATTCTTGATTAGTGGAAGAAGAATAATTTGAAATTGATGAGATAGGATATTCTGTTTCTGACAGTGGTGAAAACAAAATCATACGCTTTCAACTCCCTTGATTTCTCATTCATTGCTTTTGATTGTCTAGTTCAGGGAACTGATTTCGTTGTAGTGTGAAATGGCTATCATACCTTGCAAATGTGAGAGGTATGGTTCACAATGTAGTGGTACCAAACACTACTTTGATTCCATAACCATTCCTCACCCCCCCCCCCAATTACCCTCTATCAAGCACCCATACCAAACACACTCATTTAATCTAATGAAGTCACAATTAACATAATGAGTTTTGAAGGTTGATAAAATCTAACCTCATTGAAACATACTTTGCTCATACCCTATTACTTATTAACAATAGTAATGCACTTGCGTTCCCAGTTCTCACAACAAAAATCATTTTCAAAGTTTCAACCAATAAATAGATGAACTGCATAAGGAAAGATATTAAGAGATATAGTAACATTCCCCACTCTAAGAACATAAAATCTTAAATAGTAACCATGAGAGGAGCCATTGGCCTTTACATGGTAACTAACGTTGACCAATTGAACCCAGCATTAACTAAATAAAAAAGTAAGTTATCTCAACACTAAACTATCCACTTGAAGCATATGAATGAAAATGAAACCACAGAGTTAATATACAAAATAATGATACTTGAAGTTTATTATTCTGCCTTCAATCAAGATTTCTCAACACTTAAATAGTTATATGTTAAGTTGATTAAAAGGTTTGATTATCTATTTGTAATTACAGACAATTATGGCTGGCATAACTATGGAGTTTCATGACTTACCACGTTTCTCACTAGGAAGATTTTCAGCTTTATTATTATTCAATTACCAGCATTCCAGATAAAGACAAAATTCAAATTATAAGTGACCTATGTGTCTAGGGGAAGCTCAATAAATAACGGCAGGAGATATTTGTCCTGTTTTTAGCTAACATTAACCCAACGTTTAAGTATATGGATTAAGAGAAGAAATTTTCCAATGAAAATGGATTTGTTCATGGAAAACATTTCATTGCATGAATTATGTGATACTATGACCTTGTTAACACTTAACAACCATTTAGTTGTAATTCTGCCACCTTTCACAGCCTAAGGAAGAAACTAGTTAGAGCTTCTTGTTTTTCTATGCATTGAGCTGCAGGATGTTAGTTAGAAAACAAAAATATTAGAATATAAAAATTTGTAATTTGTTGATTAAAGCATGAGAAAGAATAGTGACTATTAGAGTATTATGGTATTAACCATGATGCCAAATGTGAACAGCAAAGTAGTCCATTGGTGTTGGGTTTTTTATACTCCTCGTATTATTAGTATTACAATAGTTGGGCTTTCTTATTTAAGTCTTGAATAAACAAACTGCTTATGGACATTATTGCTTAATGCTTAAGTTGGGGTTTATGTGTATAGAGTATATTTTGAATTGTTTTTGAGTCTATTAGTTAGGGCATCTTAGGTCCATGGAATATTGAACGGTTTCAGCTTGGAATAAGCATTTGGGCTTGGATGGGATTTATGCCCCCCCCCCCCCCCCCCCCTTTTTTTTTTTCCTTATTGAGTTGTGCAATTGAATTTCGAGTGATTAACTGTGAGTCACTTCCTTGCTAACAGTTTTTTACAATGCAAAGTAATGATAGCAACTCTCATTACCTCTTAACAATATTTTCACAATTAACGTATTTCCAATTTGAATGAGTAAAGGAGATCTGAGAGAACGCAACTTCAAGTTATAAAAAAAGCTTGCAGTATTACTGATATGAGTTGGAGATGATTTTATACACCTAATCCAATATTCTCAAGCCTCTTACATCAGTCAATCTTTTCTCAAATAACAATGTAACATGCTAATTCCCACTGTCAATTTGACTTTTCCCCCTGGTTTTCAAGAGTCACCAATTATTTTTTCAACTTATAACTTGGGAGGTCGCAAAATTCAACAACTCTTTATGCTATCTGACAGAAGGCAGCTTCAAGTTCTAATAAGGAAGAACTTACAGTATCGATTAAACAGTCGCAAATTTAATATAGAATCTAGTGTTAAATTTATACAGATGATCAGCTATTCTGATTCTTTTTCTGTGTGTTCTAGATCACTCAACTATGTCAAAATAAATTTATTTCCCACAGTCAAAGTAACTAGTTTTCCGGGATTCAAGATTCATCAACTAGTTTTCGAAGTTCTGATACTGGAATGTTGCAAATTTGCAATTTTCAATAACTCTCTATGGTAAGTCTTTCTTTATTCATAAATTTAAAAAGTTTGATGTAGCACGGGTATGACTTCTGATCCACGCACTAGTCTAGCAGTCCCCAGTTCGCTCTATGGAAACAACAACAAACCAGTAGAGTTCACTCCTCTACATGACTCCTAATTCCAAATTAGACAGACTATTGCCAGATAAATCAAAGAAAGCACTCACAGCTACAAAAGCATAATTTATAGTAAATGCAGAATATCAAGATGACAATTGCAAAGAACAAAAAAAAAAAAACAAAGAAATTACCCACTATGATGATTCACCTATACGATCATATCTAACTATCCTTTTTGTCTAGACTCTTATTAACATTTATGTTTAGGTATCATATGTCATTTTTAATGGTTTATAGGTCTTCATATTCCTTCAAATTTAATTAAAGATTCTCTGCTTTCAACACATCCTGATGTGGAATGTAAAGGCCTCCTATGCCTATTCAGAGCATCTCATGTTATTTTCTCTAATTTTCTCATTTATGGGCAGGACCACAATTCAAGTTGCGATAAACAAATCAAGATTTGTAGTCATAAATACAACTCAATAGGTTAAGATCATAAATCATAGCATGTAAATGACAAAAGCTCAAATGATTTCCATAACGAATGACATCTGTGCATATAGTTCAAATCATAGAACAAAAGACAGTAGAAGCTCACGTTTTTAGTTG
This sequence comes from Prunella vulgaris, assembly GCA_026898435.1. Classification (NCBI taxonomy): domain Eukaryota; kingdom Viridiplantae; phylum Streptophyta; class Magnoliopsida; order Lamiales; family Lamiaceae; genus Prunella; species Prunella vulgaris. The sequence continues at coordinate 267,843 of JAPKLY010000100.1, forward strand.
CAATCCCAAACTTCATCCAAGGAAAGGATCCAGAAAGCCTCAATTCTCACAGACAGTTCATTTCTTCTTCTTCTCCACCAGCTCATACTATATCTGTACACACAAGTTTTAACTATTCTTTCTCAAGTATTCCTCAATATCCATTTCATCAGAACCCAACAAATCTCTCCCTCTGACATTTGTAACCTCATATTTGTGTCTAAACTCAACCCAAGATTTATCCATTCCCCAAAATTTAGCCCCATAGCTCTTTTCATTCCCAAAACACACCACAGAGATCAACCTAAACGCGTCCTTCCAATCCACTTTTTTCAATTCCACTCCATTCACTTCAATCCTTGCATTCCTAAACGCCGGTTCACACTTCTGCTTAGCAAAGCCGCCACACTTGTCTTTCGCGGCCGCAAAACAGGCTTCCATTTCAATCTCCTCGCACTTTGCTCTTTCACTAAAGTCCTGTTCCGAATAATTTCCCAGAAGAACTTTCCACCATGGAGGTTTGCATTTGTTAGAAGCAGCTATGGAACACCCGATCCGCGCCCCGGATTCGCATTGCGAAATTATTTGGGCTTTGCAATTGTCGTATGCGATCGCCCAAGCACGTTGATTTTTGAACGCCAGGAGGTATGGACCTGAAGAGGGGTCGTCCGATGGACCCGCTTTGATTGGCCCACGTAGAAGGGGCAGGGGGCGGGGAAAAGGGATTAGGGTTGCGGCAGCGGAGTAGTCGTCGGAGTTGGGCACGTTCCCGTCCATTTGGCGGTAGTTACGCTAGGTGGAGAGATGACAATGCTGTAAACCCCCAACCACAAAACCAAATCTATAATTAGTTGATGATTTTGCTGGCGAGTGAACAGTTACTCGCTCAACAGTAAAATCGTGCACTTCCCACGGGAGCGAGTGAACAGTCAACTTTAAACCATCGTATCCTAATCTAATTTTGTTATTTTTTTGTCCATTCACAGGGGCGCCTAATTTTTAGTCACAAAATCGCAAACCGTTTGCAAAAAATGTTGAGCCCACACTTGCAAAAAATAATTTTGAAACACTAATAAAATATAATCAGATTCAATTATACCTTCAGTTGACAGCGTGGCGTGGCCGTGGACGGCAGGGGGTGCGTCGCGTGTGGCAGCGCGGAGGCGAGGCTGCGACTGTGTCTGATGTAGCGCACAGGCGTCGGCGGCGCCGGCGTGGGAGGAGGCAGCGATGCCTGGCCGCTGAAAATCCGTGGTAATGACTGAGGAAGAGAACAAGAGTATAATAGATGGTACAATCTTATGGGCCATTGATGAAATCTTGGCCCAACTTTCTCATTTATTTATTGGCTTAATTGCAAAATAAAACAACACATTTCGCTAATTGTAATTTAATCAAAAAAATTAATTTTAGTAAAAATAAATTATCATCTTTCATATTTATAATTTAAACTTTGGGCAACTTTTCCCTTGTCCAAAAAATGATGTAGACAAATAACTGCACATTCATCATCTCAAATTCTCAATAAACATCCGCATCATTAAATATCTAATAATATAAATAAAATTATTAATATTATATATATAAGAATAATTAAAAATACATATAATTTTTAAAAAAATAGTCATCTTTACTAAAATTATTAAATTTTGAATGTATTTCAGAATAAATTAAAATTAGAAAATAATAAATGAAAAGTTATATTATCTAAATAAATAAATAAATATTTTATTATATTTACGCATAAGTAAATTATATATATATGTATTAACAATATAAAAATAAAAAAATATTTTTTTAAAAATTAAAATAAAATTTTCAAAGTTTAATAAAAATATTCAAATTTAGTTACAATAACTCTAAATTTAAATATTATATTTTTAAGAAAATATCTACACATATATAATCTTAATTTTTAAATATATTTTTAAAATTATGAATTTTGAATGAGCTTTTATAATTTTTATATATATATATATATATATATATTTAATATTTATTTTTGCAAAATTATATATAATCTTTTTAAAATACACAAGTAATTAAATAAATACTGTAAAAAATTATAAATACATATTCAATATAATTTTTAAATAATAATATATTATTTTATTTTAACTTAAAATATAATCCTTTTGAAATATAATTTTTTTTTAAAAATTAAAATATTAAATATTAAAATAAATCCAAAATTATATATATTCTCTCTAAAAAAATAAAAAATAATTGAGTTATAATAAAAATTAATAATTTACTTAAACTAATTCTTAATTTTTATGAATAAATATTGATATACATAATTTTATATTTTCTAAATTTATAATTATATATATTTCTTAAAATTATAAAAGCTCACACAAAATAAATTGGTTCCAAAAATATATTTAAAAGTTAAGATTATGTATGTGTATATTTTTCCTTAAAATTAGAATATTTAAATTTATAGTTATTGTAAATTAATTTGAATATTTTTATTGTACTTTGAATATTTTATTTTAATTTTTTAAAAAATATTTTTAATTTTATATTGTTAATATAATTTAATTATGTTAAAGGAAATTACATTTATGTGCCTTCATCAAAGGTATTTACTAGAAGGATAGTTTAGTCATTTCATTATGTATTCTA